>CAUYQG010095151.1:0-17694 GCA_963574415.1 Tarsius wallacei
GTAGTTCTGGCTACTTGAAAGGCTGAGGTGGAAGGATCGCCGGAGCCCAGCAGGTAGATCAACACTGAGGTGGCTGGGAGTGTGCCATTGTGCACTCTAGCCTGGGCAACAGGGTGAGACTCCAACTCAAAAAAAAAAAAATTATGTTTACAAAAGCAATTTCAAGTTTCTCTTTAAAACATCTGAAAAGGTTTTTTTTTTTTTGGAAACTTTTCACAAATTAATTATTTAATATATCCTCTGATACTTTTTGTTCCATTTTTTTCCTGTTATCATACAGTATAAAAACATTTAATGTTTTAACCAAATGCCATATAAGGATACATCTCAATTACTTCCAAATTTATCCATATAAGTTTGGGTGTATCTGTACCTTAAAATTAATTAAATATTGTACTTTCCCATTGCTAAATCTTATCTTCCCAAGCAGATTAAAATTTGCTCAAGGGCTGTGATCATCCCTTCAGTTGCTGGACTTCTTTTTGTATTTACTATAGCCAACAGTGTTAGGTAGCTCAGTAAATCCTTGTTGAGCTCACCTGCATCACCAGGAAAATGTTTCACTCTATAAGGTTAGCGCAAGTCTGGCCTTGAGCTGTTTGCTTTGCAACAAGCCCAACATCATAACCAGAAAGACTTGGGGTAAATGTTTGACTGTCTAGAGAATCTCAAGAGCTCTTTCACTCTTATGCACTTCCAGCTGTGATCTTGCTGTTCCTCCAGTCCTCCAGAAGACTTGCATGCCATAGGCTGGAGCTACACAGAGTAGGATCATTGACTGAAGTTGTGTCACCATGTATATAACCTCATCCTTGAACCAGAATTGTCATGTAACCATAGACAGTCTACTCAACAAATGAGAAAATATGATTGCTTCCTCTACAAAATTTTAAATCTAGTAGAGATGAAACTGTCTATTTTGTAGAGATCTGAAAAATACCTCTCATTTCAACACCCTCTCCTTGTGAAAAATCTGTGTTTTGATTTGCTAGCTTGTTTCAAAAGTTCCAAATTTACCAAAATTGGAAATGTTAACTGTATTTGCATGCTACACTGCCAGTAACCATGCCAGGTGTTTTCTTCTCCTACAACACAACAGAAGGTGAAGGGGGATCTTTGCTGAGGCAGGGGTTGAAGGATATGCTGAACCAGATTTAAATACATATACAAATTCCTATAAAGTTTGCCTATGCGGTAGTTTCAAAATAAAGCTTCATTAGGCACTCTGTCTATAAATTTTTTTGTTATTGTTATACAGAATCAGCAATAGCTCATAGAACGAGAGAAAGGACAAATGAGGACTGACTGAGATTATTGCCAGGTCTCAAGGCTATTTCTACTCACAGAATGAGAGAGGAAGGAGTCAGGCTATATGGTCTCAGTTTCTTTAAGTATCCAGCACTTCCACAAAGAAGCTCCCCACAAACCTCAGAAGCACGCATCTAGTCAAAGCCAACCATTGACACTTATTTCTGGAGTCTCCTGTGTCTCAAACTGAGCATGCGCTTACCACTTTTTCTGTCCACGTTGCCATTGGACTTCGCCGCAGGAACATATGGTGATAAAGGCGTACATCACGGCTGCTTGGCCCCAGGGAACAGGTCCCCTAGCGCTGCCTTTGTCACTCATGCAAAGTGTTAGATCCAACCATTTCTGGGTTTTTTGATAATAAACTAGCTTATCGCTGAGACCTTCATTGAGGAGGAAGCTGAGAATGGAAGAGGGAAGCATGATAAGCTAATGGCATTGAACTTTAGCTGATCATGGGGAAAAAATGAGATATAATTTCTACAAAGCTGAGGGCATCACTCTCTTGAATCACTGTTTCCATACTATGCCACCACATTTTTACCAAAAGGGGGAAGGGAGAAGCAGGGATGAGGGAATATTAGGAGCAATAAAGAATTTTTCTTTTTAAATTTCTGAAATCCAATCTGTTTTCCAGCAAGCATATTTCAGTCTGAGACGTGCTCCTCTTCAAACAGGAACACATGGAGCACAGAGCACTGGAAAGGAAGAGTAATGTAAAAACCATAGTCAATTCCTCCATTTTGCAGATGGGGACACTGAAGGCCAAAAACATCCATTGTTCCAATTCACAAAATAAGTTGATGAGAGAAACCCAAATTTCTTTGCCCTCAGATTTGTTCTCTTTCTACCTCACCACATTTCATAGTCAATGCTGAATTCCAATCCTAAAATGCATCTAATACAGGGAACTTTTCTATTTCCATTAATCAGATCTTCAGGAAGGGAGGAGAAATACCCTTGGGCTAAACAACAAATGAATTCTGTTGATATAAATTCATACACCAAAAACCTATTTAATTTACAGTTTGTGCTTGCCTACCTCATGTGATTACATAACTCATACCATCCCCTACCAACATGTGTGAAGACAGAAAGTGTTTTTTATTAACCCTTAAGTGCTCGTAATAATGTTATAAATTTTGGCAACAATAGTAGAGCTTAACGATAAAATTGATATGGTTTAGGTAGTATGAAAACGAGGAATCAAAAAATACCCAAATCTCATTCTACCAATCCTCGCTCTTCCCTGCATTCTCCTCAGGAAGCATACACTCAATGAACCTCATGCTACCAATAGTTAATCGAGTGTCTTAAATACCTAGAAAAAGCTTTCAGTTTTAGACTTGGAGGAGCTACCTTATCAGGTCTAAATAAAATATCCCACTTCCCATTACAAATGAAAACCTGAGAACCAGTATGTGTAGACATACCTCGAGGGAGACAGGTTGAATCTATACAAACAACCTTGACTTACCTCACTCCCTCAGAGATACAAGAGCAGAGGCAGAATAGACGAGTGTGCACATGAATATGCATCCCCTTTTAAGGCAGTGACCTTGTCCATCAGTGAACACGGTGTGAGATGTGTATACATTTTAACTATGGTGTGAAATGTGAGAAACCTGAAATCGATGAATTTAACTTGAGACTGCCTCAGGGTTTCACTGGCAGTGGCCCAGATTGGAGAAGGCCACCAGACACAAACTGGTCAATTCCCACCTGTCAGACTACAATGTCAGAGAGAAGATATGTTTGAGTTCAGCTTCCCCACAGTTTTGACAGGATGTCTACACCACTCCGGAACAACAGCCACCAGGAACTTTCCCCTTGAGCACCCCCAGGTCAAAGCTCATCTTCCAGAAGAGCACTCAAGTTAATCACTGGCAACAGATTCTAGTCTTCAAGTCAAACACAAACAGTGAGGAAAAGAAGACCAAAGCAAGTAGAGATAGAGTAAAATGATAGGCCAAGACCAAAGTATAGAAATTCTGAGCATGCCACTTATTTTCTTCTTACTTTTTTGCATTATTTCAATTTGCAAAAATAAAAAATACATGCATAAATGCATCTGAGCCAGTGAGATTCAGAAGGCTATTAGAGTCATTTTTTAATTGCTATGGCATCTAAGCTTCCAGTTTCAACTGCACAAGCATTGTTTTCCACCTGGTCCATTACTGGGCACCCACTATGTTCAAGGTGCTGATCTGCAAGAGATGTTGTGAGGAATATAAAGAGACACAAGACCCAGTTTAGGCCCTTGAGAATCTCATAGTCAAGTAAGAGAAATAAAAACAGCACAGAAGTAATTCAAGAAAAGAGCTCTTAAGCCGTTCATTAAAGCATCAAAAGACTACACTTTGGAGCGATACTGCCTGGGTTTACATCCTACTTCAGATCATGTGTTTGCTTCTGGACCTTCAGCAAATATATGGGCTATTCCGAGACTCAGTTTCCTCGTCCATAAAATAGAGGTGATAAAACATAGTACCAACATTACAAATTGTTTTAAGGGTCAAATGTTTTTTTTTTTTTCAGTATTCCAAGTCAAAACTGCTCATACATTGTAAGAACTCAATAAATTAACTATAATTAAATAATTGGTGGTAGGAACAAAGATATATGGATAGATAGATACATAGATATACTTAAAAAAAAAAAAGCAGCTCCTTCAATCAGTGAACAAGTTTAATCCTTGGCCTTCTCTTGATACATAATAGAGATACATGATGAATACAAGATGATGATAGATAGATAGATAGATAAAGAAAATATGTGGACCAGCTTTTTCTCACCCAATAGAACTTTAGGAGACAATTATCTCCCATCCTCACATTAAGAAAAATAAAATTCTTTTTAATTACAGATAGTGCCCGTCTTTTTTTTCCCAACTCCCTGTCTGGGATAGTGCTTGTTGTTTGATTGCTTCCTGTGGGAATGTGTCCTTGTTCTTTCTTTGATTGCAATGCTGTTTGGAGTGAGGATTTTAAGACCAGGTCCACACGAATGTGAAAATAAGCATGGGGTCTCTTAAGTAATTTATATAATATTGATCTAAGAAGCTCTCCATATCAATGTGCTAAAGAGCAATAAATAATTCCCAAAGCTCTACAATAATACCATAATGAAATTTTATCTGTATTTTTTTAAAAAGTTCTAACTAGTATAAATTATCACTGTGGGTTAACTCATTCATTCATAAAAAAAAATTACTGAACATTTATAATATGCCAGGCACTGGTATTGGCATCAAAAATATAATAGAACCAAACCAACAAAAAATTCTGTCTTTATGAAATTAATATTGGCAATTCAATATCATGGAGTTGGCTATTGTTTAGAATGATCTTTGTAGCACCATAGGGAATATGAACAATAAAAATGCTACTGGTTATTGATTTCCTAGAGCTTTATAATCTCAGCAAGGTGGAGTGGAAATAAGATTTATACATATAAAGTGGTTCATAGCAATATAAAGCAAAGCAATGAAAAATAGAGTTTAAGGCAAAACAAGTGGCTCGGGCAATCAGACTTCAAAAACCTGAATGTGCTTTGTACTTCGTAGGCATATTTGATACATAAACTCTTCTTTTAGCAAGTAAGGTTTTTGATAAACAAACAATTTTGTGGAGCTTGAGAAGGGCCGAGGAAAGTGGTAGAATCTGCATAGTCAAAATAGGACTGGTTCCAGTGTTTCTATTATTGCTTATCTATTTGCTTGCTTAAAGAAGAATACTCTATAATTTACTAAAATTGAGAGTAAAATAACACTTTGTGGCCCCTGGAACTTTGCTGCAACCCTATTATTTGAATTTATATTGGCAATTACAGATTAATATTGGCCAAAGCATTCAAATTACACAAAATTGTATTTTATGTAGCCAAGTCGTTAAGTGACTTCCAAATGCGTTGGATGTATGTCCAAGTTTAGGCCATAGCCAATTTGCAGACTGCCTAACACTAAACTTGCTTGATTAAATTTTCCAGTTTCACTGTTTTTCAGTGATGGTTTCTAAACTACTTTATTCATATAACTTAAAACAAAAAACAATGAGGACAGTGTTTTTTGGTGGGAGGGAATGGTATGAGTGAAGTTGTTTTTTGTTTTGTTGTTGTTTCACTAAAGTCACAACATCATATTCAAATATATACATATATCTATATACACACACACACACAAACTCAGAAGATAGATTCAAGTCTCTCTAATGTTGAAGGAAAGGGCTTGCTATTGTGCTTCTATACTTGTTAAAAGCCGGTACTAAATGATGGCATTGCAGTTTTTAATCAACAAGTCTAGGAAGTGGAAATTTTTTTGAGTCTGTAAGGAGTCTGGTTCCTTTCCATCAATTTTCTCCTTTTCCAATACCAAGATAAACTTATTGCCTTCTGATATATTAAAATTTTTACTGTAAACACTTTTTTCAGCATGTTAAATTCTTTGTATATATCTTTTCTTCCCTTATGGCACTTACAATCTTTTGGCAGAAACGGGTACACTAATTATTTAAGATTATAATCAAAAGAATAACTGCTAGTTGTGACCCGAGTTTTAAACTCTCCATTCTCTAAACTCTAAAACAGTTGTACTCTGGATAATTTATCCTAAACACTTTTATCCACAAGGTAACAAAGCGGTAGTGAAATAGCTATACTCAAACTCTGGAAATGAATATTTCTAAGAAACCCAGCTAGCAAATTAACAAAAAGGGAACTAGCATATATTTTAGAAGAAAACTCTAGTAAGCCAAGGAATCTAGCCTTTTGGGGAGTAGGAAATTGCTTTTTTAAAAAATATAGGCTAAATTGAATTGAGTTTAACCACAATTACCCATATGTCTTGATGATGAGCAAATAGGCAGTTATCACAGCCCCATTAAAGTAACTCTAAACAAACCTGGAAGTAAGCCAAAACATGAGCTCGAAACTGACCTATTGTCCAGTAGAGACAGAACTTCTAGAGCCTGCAAAGTGCTATGAAAAATCTATAAAGTTTGTTGCAGCAGATGTAAGGGCCTTTTTAAGTCACAACTATATCACAACAGAGGCATTCAGAAGACAATGCTACCACTGTAACTAACTACATAAGTCATTAGCAAGTGCTTGAAATTTGAGAAGGAAAGGAGGAGGTCAGGGACACATCTACAGGGCCCACAAATCTTGCTGTGACCCTCAGCATATTCCTATATATCTGGGGCCAGTGACACTGGATATTCTCCAAAAAAGCAATCTTTCCACTTCAATTTAGGAAAGTGCACTCATAAATGAAGCATTTTCCTCTAGAAACAAACCCCCCAGTTAGCTTTTAGAATCCTATTCCTATTCTTATAAACCCGCCTTACACAGTCATTCACTATACATAAAACATATTCATTGACAGCCTAGTAATTCTCCAAATGATGTCATCAAATCCTCAGACAGAACAAACCTCTAATAGAGCCTTCTCATTTCAACAGACAGAATGAGAGCCCCTTGGAATGTCAACAGCTGTGGCCAAAATGAAAATCATTTCTTCTAAAATTAGCCCGCCTCTATTATAGTGTCTGTGGGCTCTTGCAGGGCAGGGGTCCTGGCTATTCTTCAGAACTTCCCCAGACGGTTCATATATTGATAGTTATACAAACTTTGTCTCCGTGATAAGTCTGGTATGATTAACTGACTCACAGTGCTGCTCATGGGTAGAAAATGACACTATTGACAGTGATTGCTAAATGCCAAGATTTGGAAAGACTAATGTGTGACCTATAGCCCCTTCTACCTTGTGAACTAACTGCCTGAAAAAGTTGGGGTTGGTGAAAATTGGGACTGAAGAAGTTGAGAAGGTAAACAGCAATGATTTATTTTATACTGTGCACAGAATACGATATATTATGAACTAAAAAGGCCTAAGGACATGTCAAAGCAATGGATTAATGGATACTTCTATAATCACGATTTTACATTCTCAAGAATGGTTTCTCAACCAGGGGCGATTTTGCCCCCGAAGGGACATCTGGAAATTATCTGGAGATAGTTTTGACTGTCACAGCTGAGAGTTACTGGCATCTGGTAAGTAGAGGCCAAAGATGTTGCTAAAACATCATACAATGCACAGAATAACTCCACTACAAAAAATTACCTGGTCCAAAATGTCAATATTGCTGGCATTGAGAAATTCAGATTTAAAACAGTATTTTCCAATTGAAACTGAATATAAGTCATGTATGTAATTTTAAATTTTTAACAGTTGCATTTAAACAAAGGAAAAATAAATAAAAATTAATTTAATAGCATATATTATAGTTCCAACATAGAATCAATATTTCTAAATTATTCAAATATTTTACACTCTTTCTCTCTCTCTCTTTTTTTTTTTTTTTGGTACTCACTCTTCAAAATCCAAATCCTTCATCTTTTGCATGTATAGCACATCTCACTTCAGATTAGCTGCATTCCAGGTTCTGTGGCTCATGACTACCATATTGTAAAAAGCATAGTTCCGGAGGGCTAAAAACATATATTTCACTTTGCTGGTATAGAAATAATCAATTCTCTTTAATTTGCAAGTCATGAGAGAAATGATCCCCCAACTTATACCAAAACTTTTTATGGTTCTAAACAAGTTCCATGAACGGACAAAATTGAAGATTCTGCTTTGAAAGCCTCAAAAGGTAGCGCATGAGGAACGAACGGATTTTTAAGAGTTCTCTGCCACAGGCTGGTGAATATTGATTTCATTAAGTGAATGGCAAATGAAATTGAATAAGACGTGGACCAAGAGCAGTTTGAATGTTTAGAACACAGTGCACGTGAGTCTACTCACCCATTACATTTGAATTCTTCAAAATGTGTTAAAATTGGTTATCTAACAGAAATGCTATAAATTTTAAAGTCTTTTTTCTTCCACCCAAAATTTTAAACAACTTTTGAATAGCAAATAAAAAAGTTTCACATGCCAGATCAGTCAGTCAGCAACATTTATTCTGCTAGTACTGTACATGGACCATTATATTATGCAATAAAAGGGGATTAAAAACAGCTCTTTTAAGTTGCTTACAATCTGTTTGGGAATAAATAAATGATAACATATGAAAACAATTTTAGGACATTTACAATGCAACATTTTACTGAGTACTTCTATAAGCATTATTTTATACTCTAGGGCATTTTAAAATAATATGGTTCCCTTTGTTGATGTAGAAATAGCTGAATATCATAGAATTCTATTACAATTTATTGCCCCCAAATCAGCCTGCTAAGCCAATTACAAACAATTGAGTGCAAGTTTATTTTGGAGCACACAAGGGGAGTTAGTTAAATAGCTTTTGAGTTTTTTTTTTTAACTTTTTAAAAATAATTCCTCCTGTGTAAGCTTTTCAGAAAAGGGAAATGTCATGGCTAGATTTCACAATAATATCTATGCCACCACAAAAAATGTCACAAAATAAAAATGAACATTTTTTCTCACCTCTATTCTCAAATCATAACATGACTCAGATGTGCATACAACAATGGCACCTTTACAAGGCAGTGATTAGAAGCAAACACTTTTATGAGGATTGGAGGACCCAAACCACAGGCTAAAGTTTGTGTCTTTTGTCCTGAGTTTAATGCCAAATATATCCTGAACATGGAAAATACACTGTCATCTGTATATATTTATCTGGTATTTTTGTAATCAAGGCAAAAGTCTGAGACTAATTCGTAGAACTTTTCACCAAGTACAGAAATAGTTATGAATGTGGGCAAAATGGATACGTACTGATTCAGTGTGTGGAAAAATTATCTTAAGCATCCAGCTAGGCAAAGAGAATTAGAAATATTAGATCTGTGCCAAAGGTACCTGAAATTAGTTTCACTCAATCACAGCTTAATTCAATGCTTTATATGCTGTTTTCTAAAGAAATAGTATTATTAGTTGCAAGTAATGGAAATCAGAATTCTATAAATAGTCAAAATTTGAGGGCTTACAATTTTTCTTTACAACTTGAAAAACAATTGATTAAAAAATGGGCAAAGGACTTGAATAAACATTTTTTCATATGAGATATACAAATGGACAATAAGCACATGAAAAGATGATCAACATCACTAATAACTAGGAGCCATTAAAAAAAAACTTCTGAAGTGATGTCAGCAAGATGGCTAACTAGAGATGCCTGGCACTCATACCCCAACCCAAGAAAGGACCAAGGCAATGAATAAACAGCTAAGATTTGACTGAAGTGTTGAAGAGAGAGTGCTGGAATCAGGTGGGAGAGTAGAGAGACATGTGGTGATTGGAAGCTCAGGAGAGGAGAATGGAGGCACCCCACCTCTGTAGCCTCATCTTCCACACCCAGATCAGACCAGCCCACAGTCAAAAAGGAGATCCCCCTGTGGGGAAAGGATAAGCAGAAGATCCCCATCAGGTCCTATCACCATGGCAAGCATCTACAATTCTTACTACAGGAGAATTCCACAGTCCTTGCAAGCCCTGAGTCCAGTTTGAGGAGCTGCCGGGAATTCACATTCTGCATTGTTCCAGAATGGGAGTACAAGATGTGCTGTAGCACAGTGCCATCTTAAGACCAATGACATCTCTAGGGTGTACCCTCCTCTTGGCACCAGTAGCCACTGCACCTCTCCAGCCCTAGTGCTCCATCTTTATTCCACCAAATTCTCAAGGGTGGTTGAATGCCACAAACCTAACTTTGTGGAACCTGGGTTCAGAATCAGCTGTGACTCTAACCTTGCAAAGCCAGGAAACTAACTCCTGTTGCCTATGCTTCCAGCCAGAGGAACAGTCTGGCAGTTCTGCTGAGGACAAATCCACCCTTGAGCTGGCCAAACTGCTGCTTCTCTCTCCTAGTCAAGAGATGTCCCTAAGCCACCAAGCATCCTGCTCCCAGGCTGGTGGAGTAGCTATGTGGCTGTACCCAGGACCTGAGAAACAATCCCATTTCAGCAATAAGGAACAGCCCCATGGGCTGCTCCCAAAAGAAATAGCCCCAGGCCAGCCAAGCAACCTCATGCCTGTGTCCCAGCCAGAGAAATAACCCAGTGGCTCCAGCAAGCCAGAGCCCAAGTTGGTTGACCCACTGTGTGAATGCATGCACCTTTGACCCCAGAAACAACTTGGCAAACCCACCTCAGCAATGAAAGCATGATGCCTCCAAAGGAATACAATATATATACACATTTTCAGTAATAGATCACAATCATAAGAACATATATAAAATGCCAGAAAAAGAATTTGAAGTAACAATCTTAAGGAAACTCAGCAGGATACAAGAGAATACAAATAAACAATTCAGTGAAATCAGAAAAACAATTCATGATTTGAATGAGAAATTTAATAAAGATATGTATATAGTTAAAACAAAAAACAGAAACCTGAGAGCTGAAGACTTCAAGGAATAAAATAAAAAATAAAGTCAAGCTCTCCAACAACAGAAGAGACCAAACAGAAGAAAGAATTTTTGAACCTGAAGACAAGTCTTTTGAGATAACATAGACAGACAAAAATAAATAAAGAAGAATGAAGAAAGCCTATAGGATTTATAGTACACAATAAGTAAACAAATATTCACATTAGAGGTATTAAAGAGAAGGGAAAAGGATAGGAAGCATATTTAATGAAATAATAGCTGAAAACTTCCCAAGTCTTGTGAGAGATATGGACATTTAGATTCAGGAAGCTCAAAGAACTATAAATAAACTCAACCCAAACAGGTCCTTTCTGAGGCACATTATATAGTCAAATTATCAAAAGTCAAAGGCAAAGAAAGAAATCTAAAAACATCAAGTCACATATAAGGGAATCCCCATTAGACTAACAGCAGATTTCTCAACAAAAAACTTCCAGGGCAGGAGAGAATAAGATGATATTTTCAAAGTACTAGAAGAAAAAAAACAAAAACCTGACACTCAAGAATATTATGCTCAACAATGCTATCATTCAGAAATGATGGAGAAATAAATTCTTTCATATACAAGAAAAAAGCTAAAGGAATTCATCACTACTAGACCAGTCCAACCAGAAACACTCAAGGAAATTTCACATCTGGACTTGAAAAAGCTAACCAGCACCATGAAAACATGCAGAACTATAAGGCTCACAGATACAGCCAACACACAAAGGAGAAGGAGAAAAAATATCAAAACTTATTACCCCAGAAAAATACCCAATAACAAAAATAAATAAAAAAATAAATAAAAAATAGAAAGTAAAGAAGAAAGAATACACATAACAAGCAGAAAACCATCAATTAAATTACAAGAGTAAGTCCTCACCTATAATCTTGAATGTGAATAGACTAACAACTGATTAAATTGATTAGAATATCTATTTAAAAGCTATAGACTAGCTGAATGGATTTTTAAAAAACAGCCTATGATATGCTGCCTACAACAAATTTACTTCATCTGTAAAGACACACATAGACTAAAAGTGGAAGGATGAAAAAATATATTTCATACAACCAGAAGCCAAGAGCAAGTCAGAGTAGCTACATTTAAATCAGATAAAACAGACTTCAAGTAAAAAGTTGGAGAAAAAAGGCAAAGAAGGACATTATATAATAATAAAATGATAAATTCAGAAAGGGAATATAACAACTATAAATATATATGCACTCAACAAAGAAATACCCAGTTAAATAATGCAAATATTATTAGTTCTAAAGGGAGAGATAGACTCCAATACAATAGTTCTGCATGTTTTCATGGTGCTGGGTACTTCACTCTACTCCCAGTATTGAACAGATCATCTGGATAGAAAATTAACAAAGAAATGTTAGATTTAAACTGCACAATAGATCCAGTGGACCTAAAAGACTTTTGCTGGGCACTTCACCCAACAGCTACAGAACACACATTTTTTTCACTAGCACATGGAACACTCTTCAGAATTGACCATATGTTACAACACAAAACCAGTATCAAGGTAGAGAACCAAATAAAATGCACAATCCCATTCACAATAGCCACAAAAAGATGAAATACCTTGGCATTTACCCAACCAGAGAAAGGAAAGACCTTTACAATGAGAACTACAAAACATTTCTCATGGAAATCAAAGATGACACAAACAAATGGAAAAACATTCCTTACTCATGGATTGGAAGACTCAGTATTGTCAAGATGTCCATACTACCCAAGGCAATCTACAGATTTCATGCAATACTCATCAAATTACCAAAACCATTTTTCTCAGACCTGGAAATGACAATACAGAAATTCATATGGAAACTGGAAAGAGCATGAATAACCAAAACAATCCTCAGCAAAAAGGAACAAAGCAGGAGGTATCACACTTTCAGACCTTAAACTTTATTACAAGGCTACAGTAACTAAAATAGACTGGTATTGGTACAAGAATAAACATATAGACAAATGAAACAGGATAGATTCCAGAAGCAAAAACACAGTCTCTCAACCAACTCATCTTCAATAAAGCTACCAATAACAATCACTGGGAAAGAAGACCATATTTAGCAAATGGTGATGGGAAAACTGATTGACCACATAAAAAAGAATAAAACTGGACCTGTTCCTATAACTATATATATAAACCAACTCAAAATGGATTAAAGACCTACATGTAAAACCTCAAACAAAGAATCCTAGAAGAAAACATAGAAAACACCCTTATGTACGTTGGAGTAGGCAACAAATTCTTGACTGAGCCTCCAGAAGCAAAAGCCATAAAAGCTAAGATAGACAAGTGGGACCTCATCAAACTGAAAAACTTTTGAACAGCAAAAGAAACCATTAGGAAAGTAAAGAGGTAACCCTGATTATGCATCTGACAAAGGCCTAACATCCACAGGATCTACAAGGAACACAAACAAAGTGAAAGGAAAAAAGCGAACAACCCCATTAAAAAGTGGGCAAAGGATATGAACAGACACTTCTCAAAAGATGATATGCAAGCAGACACAGACACATGAAAAAATGCTCAGCCTCACTAATCATCAGAGAAATGCAAATCAAAACTGCAAGATATCACCTAACTCTGCTAAGGTTATCATTAATAAGTCAAAAACAACAGATGCCGGTGCAGGTGTGGTGAAAAGGGATTGCTTCTACACATTTAGTAGAAGGGCAAACTAGTTCAACCTCTATGGAAAGCAGTGTGGTGAATCCTAAAAGAACTAAAAATTGACCTTTCATATGATCCAGCAATCCCCCTCCTGGGAATATACTGAGAGGAAAATAAATCATTCTACAAAGAAGACACCAGCACATTCATGTTTATTGCAGCACTATTCACAATAGCAAAAACATGGAGCCAACCCTACTGCCCATTGAAAGTGGACTGGATAAATAAATGTAGTACATATGTACAATGAAGTATTACACAGTCATAAAGAAGAACAAAATCATGGACTTCACAGCAAATTGGATAGAGTTGGAGACCATTATACCAAGTGATCTATCACAGAAACAAAGTACTGAATACTGCATGTTCTCATTCATAAGTGGGCCCTGAACAATAATCACAAGAACACAAGGGAGAGATCAGCAGTTGCTGGGCACTGCTAAAGGATGGAGAGAGGGAGGAGGTTGGGGAGCATGTGACAATACAAAGGATACCAGGTCCACTACCAGGGGAAGAAGGGCCAGTTGGAAGCTCAAACTTTACCTGTATGCAGCCTACCTATGTAGTTAATCCTCACTTGTACCCCACATCTCTATAAAAAATAAAATTTAAGCAATAATAAAAAATAAAATTAAAACAGATGCTTTGGGTAGCAAAAAAGTGTTTTTTTAAAATAATTGGCATGGAAGAAAAATTATTTCAAGAAAAGCTGCATTTAAACTTATATAAATACCTTGTCCTAGATGATTAATAATCTTTTTTAGAATGAGAAGAACTTTTTTTTCTTTTGAGTTGGAGTCTCACTCTGTCACACAGTCTGTAGTGCAGTGGCACACTCATGGTCACCCCAGCGTCGACCTGCTGGGCTCCAGCAATCCTTCCACCTCAGTATTCCAAGTAGCCAGAACTACAGGCGCACTACCACGTCCAGCTAATTTTTCATTTTATTTTATTGTAGAGATGAGGTCTCGCCAAGTTGCCCGGGCTGGTCTCGAACCAGAAGGCTCAAGCAATCCACTAGCCTCAGGCTCCCAAAGTGATGGGATTATAGGCTGAGTCACCAAGCCCAGCCAGAAAAACATTTTTAATAGATGTTTAAGTTGAAAATAAACTGCATGGAAATGTTTGGACTTTATTTTTCACATAATAAGGATAATGGTTTTTTTTAATGGTGTCAAAACATTTTTAAAAATCAAAATCATACCAAGTGTCTTATCACAATGAAATAAAGCCAGAAATTAATAACAAGAGAAATATTTGAAACTATACAAATACATGGAAATTAAACATCTTGTTCCTGAATGACCAATAGGTGAAGGAAATTATTTAGGATAAAAAATTTTAAAGTTTCCTGAAACAAAGGAAAATGGAAAGGCAAAATACAAAAACATATAGGTAGAACAACCTAACAAATCTCAAGGAACTAGAAAAGAAAGAACAAACCAAACCCAAAATTAACGGAAGGGAATGCATCCTAAAAATCACAACAAATAAAAATATAATTGAGATCAAAATTACAGAAGATCAATGAAACAAAAAGTTGAGTTTTTTTTTTAAACATAAACAAAATCAACAAACCATAAGCTAGGTTAACTAAAAAAAAAAAAGAAGAAGAAGAAGAAGACTGGATCCAAATAAATAAAATTGTAAAAAACAGAGATATCACAACAGGTACTACAGAAAAACAAAGGATCATTAAAGACTACTATGAACAACTATACACACAATATATATTAGAAAACCTAGAGAAAATGGATAAATTCTTAGACACATAAAATCTACCAAAATTGAATCCAGAAACAATAGAAAATCTGAACAGACCAATAATGAGTAATGAGATTGAATAATAAGAAATCTCCCAACAAAAATTTTAGGACTGGATGACTTCACTTCTGAATTCTAACAAATCTTTAACGAAACGAGAAAACTCAAACTATTTTTAAAAATTGAAATGGGAGGAACTCTCCCTAACTTCCATGATGCTAGCATTACCCTGATAACAAAACCAGAAAAAGATATACACACAAAAGAAAACTACAGACCAAAATCCCTAATGAACACAGATGCAAAAATTTTCAATAAAAAGCTAGTCAAACTAATCCAACAACACATTAAAAAAAATACACTGTGATCAATTGGGATTTATCCCAGAATTCAAGAATGATTCAATATATGCAAATCAATAAATATGATACATCATATCAACAGAATGAAGGACAGAAAGCATAGGATCATTGTAATCGATGCAGAAAAAGCATTTTATAACATTAAACTTCTCTTCATGATAAGAATTCTCAGTAAGTTACATATAGAATGAAAGTACCTGAACACAATAAAGGCCATGTATGACAAACCCACAGTGAGCATCATACTAAATGAGGAATAGCTGTAACCTTTCTACTAAGAGCTGGAAAAGAAAAGTATGCCCACTTTTGCCATTCTTATTCAACATAGTACTGGAAGTTCTAGCCAAAGCAATTAGGCAAGAGAAAAAAATAAAGAGCATCCACATCAAAAAGGCAGATGCAACTGTCCATTTGCAGACATTTGCAGACATGGTCTTATATTTAGAAAAACCTAAAGACTGTACCAAAAAACTCTTAGAACTGATAAACAAATTCATTAAAGTTGCAGGATACAAAATTAATATTAAAAGTCAGTAACATTTCTATACACAAGCAATGTGATATTGAAAAAGAAATCAAGAAGGCAATCCCATTTACAATAGCTAAAAATATTGCAATAATAAAAATAAAATAATATACATGAAAATAAATTTAACCAAGGAGGTGAAAGACTTCTAAAAAGAAAACTACAAAAACTGAAGAAAGAAATGGAAGAAAATACAAACAAATGGAAAAACATTGCATGATCATAAATCAGAAGAATTTATATTGTTAAAATGATCATACTATGCAGAGTAATCTACAGATTCAATGCAATTGCTAGCAAAATACCAATGACATT
Source organism: Tarsius wallacei (assembly GCA_963574415.1). Taxonomy (NCBI): domain Eukaryota; kingdom Metazoa; phylum Chordata; class Mammalia; order Primates; family Tarsiidae; genus Tarsius; species Tarsius wallacei. The sequence goes on from CAUYQG010095151.1 coordinate 16,340, forward strand.
CTTAACAGAAGGAAGGAAAAAAAACCTCTTAAAATTTGTATAGAACCACAAAAGACTCTGAATAGCCAAAGCAATTCTTAGCAAAAAGAACAAAGCTGAAGACCTCATACTACCAGACTTCAAAATATACTACAAAGCTGTAGTAACCAAAATAGCATGATGTTGTTATAAAAACAGACACATAGGTCAATGAAACATAATAGAGAACCCAGAAATTAATCTAGGTATTTACAACCAATTGATTTTTTGACAAAGACATCTAGAACACACATTGGGAAGAGGACAATCTCTTCAATAAATGATGCTGGAAAACAGAAGAATGAAACTAGACCTTTACTTCTTACCAAATATAAAAATCAACTAAAAATTAATCAAATACTTAAGTGTAAGACCCAAAAAATATAAAACTACTAGAAGAAAACATAGAGTAAACTCTTCAGGGCATTGGCTTAGGCGAAGATTTTATGGCTATGACCTCAAAAGCACAGGCAACAAGAGCAAAAATTAACACATGGGATTACATCAGACTAAAAAAACTTCTGCACATCAAAGGAAAAAAATCAACATGAGGAAAAGACAATCTACAGAATGGGAGAAAATATTCACAAACTATTCATCCAACACAAGTTTAATATTCAGAATATGCAAGGAATTCAAACATCTCAATGCAAAAAAAAAAAAATCTGATTTAAAAATGAGAAAATTACCTGAACAGACATTTCTCAAAAGAAGATATACAAAGGACTGATTTGAAAAAACACTCAACATCAGTAATTATAAAAGAACTGCAAATCAAAATCACAGTGAAGTGTCATCTTACCCCAGTTAGAATGGCTATTACCAAAAAGACAAAAAAAAAAAACATGCTAGTGGGAATGTGGAGAAAAGAGAACTCTTACATTCTGTTGATGGAACGCAAACTATTGCAGTCACTATGGAGAACAGTATGGAGTTTCCTCAAAACTACAAGTAGAACTACAACGTGATCCAGCAATTCCATTACTGGGCATTTATTCAAAGTAGGGAAATTAGTATATTAAAGACACATCTGCACTCCCATGTTTACTGCAACATTCTTCACAATAGTCAAGACATAGAATCAATGTGAATATCCAACAACAGATGAATGGATAAAGAAAATATTCTATATATACATAATGAAATACTATTCAGCCCTAAAAATGGAGGAAAGTCTGTCATTTGTGGTAACAAGGATGGAACTGGAAGACACTATGTTAAGTGACATAAGCCAGGAAAAGAAAGTTAAATATTGCATGTTTTCACCCATATGTGAAAGCTAATATGTTGGTGTCACAAAAGTAAGAAGGAAAACAGAGGATACTGGATGCTGGGAA
>CAUYQG010095154.1:0-35140 GCA_963574415.1 Tarsius wallacei
CCTGTAGTTCCAGCTACTTGGAAGGCTGAGGCGGAAGGATCGCCGGAGCCCAGCAGGTCAAGGCTGCGGTGGCCGGGAGCGGCCACTGCACTCCAGTCTGGGCGACAGAGTGAGACTCCAACTCAAAAAAAAAAAAAAAAAGATACCTGCACATGTATGTTTATCGCAGCATTGTTCACAATAGCAAGAGCCTGGAAGCAACCATGCTGTCCATCAAATGAGGACTGGATTAAAAAAATGTGATACATATAAACGATGGACTACCACACAGCCATAAAAAAGAACAAAATCATGAATTTCGCAGCAACCTGGATGGAACTAGAATCTATAATACTGAGTGACCTCTCATAGAAACAAAGATCTGAGTATCACATGTTCTCACTCATATAGTGGACCGTGAACATCTATTGTAATACTATAAGAAAAAGACTGACAGTGGTGGGAAACTATGGCAGGGGAGGGGAAGGGAGGTGGGAGTAATGGTAGTCAATATCTGTCTGGGGACGGGGAGACACCCCTTATCAACAAGGGTGCCTGAACGAAGCATATTTGTATACCTAACCCTTAACTGTACCCCACAATATCAAAATTAAAAATATTGATATATAAAAAATAAAAAAGAAATCAGTGTTGCTGTGAGACCAATCACTGTCTCTCTCTGGGGACTCAGCCTGTTATATGAAAGGGTGGGGCTATGCTGCAAAGTTTTTTTTCTTTTCTTTTCTTTTCTTTTTTGAGTTGGAGTCTCACTGTCGCCCAGGCTGGTGTGCAGTGGCACACTCACAACCACCCAGCGTCAACCTGCCGGGCTCCAGCAATCCTTCCACCTCAGCCTTCCAAGTAGCTGGAACTACAGGTGCACGTTACCATGCCCTGCTATTTTTTTTTTTTTTTAATTGTACAGACCGAGGTTGCCTGGGCTGATCTCTAACCCGCGGGCTCAGGCAATCCACTCGCCTCGGCCTTCCAAAATGCTGAGATTACGGGCTGAGCCTGGCCTGCTTCTTTTAATAAACTCACAACTCTGATCTTTCTCAACGTTTGTGTTATGCAAAAACAGTTCCTTGTTTTTGTTTTTCAAGTATAAAGTTATAAGGCATAAGCTTTTGCAAACTATACCTCCCAGAAATCTCAGTAAGATAAACCACCTGGTGAGACTCCCTAAACCAAAGAATATCCAGGGTCTCTTCCAAATTAAACTTTCTAGAACTGCACTTTTCAATATGGCATCAAATAGTCAATGTGGCTATTTATTTATTTTTATTTCTTAGTTTTTTGGATTGCAAACCTCATATAATGGCTTCATCATGCCGAATGTGGCTATTCAAGCTAAAATTAAACATTCGGGCCAGGTTTGGTGGCTCAGCCTGTAATCCCAGCACTTTGGGAGGCTGAGGCGAATGAATTGCCTGAGCCCGTGGGTTCGAGACCAGCCCTGGCAACTTGGTGAGACCTTGTCTCTACAATAAACCAAAAACTAGATGGGTGTGGTAGTGCGTGCCTGTAGTTCTGGCTTCTTGGAAGGCTAAGGCAGGAGGATCGCCGGAGCCCAGCAGGTCGACGCTGGGATGGCCGTGAGCATGCCACAGCACTCCAGCCTGGGCAACAGAGTGAGACTCCAACTCCAAAAAAAAAAAAAAAGAGAGAAAAAGAAACATTCGGTTTCCCAGTTGCATTGTCCGTATTTCAGGCGCTCAATTGCCACACAATATTACCCAGCACAGATGAGTTCTGTTGGACATCATCACAGAAAGCTCTATCGGACAGTACTGTTTCAATATTAACGGTGTGTGCTTATACCCACACTGTCTGCTGTCCAGCTTGTGCAAACATTGATCACTTCCCTGCTCCCCAGGTCATGTAACATGTGACTTACTATGGCCCTTTTGGGGGAAATGCATTTCAAGATCCAATAAAACATTAAAGTTCCGGTAACAGGATTCAGGCTTCAGTGCTTGGGGAAAGGACCCCAAACGAAATAGCAAACAGGATGGAAGACGACTCGCTGACTTTGGGAGTAAACTCTCCTGCCCGTGAGACAAGTTTCTATCATGCCAGTCCCTGCCTCAAGCCCTTTTGTCCTCTCCAGAAAGGACTCCAGGGGCCCCACCTCTGTCTTCTGGCAAGCAGCTCCACCCTGCGTGAACCTGGGGCTGGTTCCGAGTAAAACGCCCCGACTTTCCTCCTCTGCTGCCGAGGCACCTCCTCCAGCCCAGCCCTCAGTGTTCTGAACCAAGAGCTCTGTCTCCAAGGAGCTCCCAGGAAGGGTGAAGCTACTCCCTGTCTTGGATGCGGGTTACTGCTCCTCCTGGGGAGAGAGGCACTGAGGCACAAGTTAATTCGGAAAGCGTTTCTCAAGAGCCAGGTACTGGCGAAGTTCAGGCAGGCTCTCTTCCTCGGTGGGGAATTCAGGAACCAGAGAGCAGGTGAGACAGGCGGATTTGCTTGCCACAAGCCCCACCCTCTCCAGCTACCTAGACCAATCTGGACCAATCAATGGGAGAAGGTGCTGACCCCCAAACTTCAGCCAATCAGCGAGTGGGGTCTGCACATGCTCCGTCTCAGCCTGGCTGTCCTGTCCTGACCTCGCTAGTGTGGACTTCCACCAGACAAAGGCCAGCGGTGGGGGGCTTGGGGGCTGGGATTCCAGCCACTTCCTCCTCCAGCCAAGCCCAGGTGTGAGACAGGGGGCTCTGCCCACCATTCTTCAAACATATCCTCCCAGGGCTCTCATCAAATCTGCCCTTGCTCTCGAGCGGGGAATAATGAAAATGAACTTGTCATTTTCCTGAATGGACATATTTTACGGCTGACTCAGAGTCTCCTGAGCTGGTATCGGTGGGAACTAAGTGAAACTACTGCGGGAAGAGGAACACAAGGGTTCCTATTCCCCAAGATAAAACTCCAAAGTACATTTTGAACAGAAAACCCTAAGTGGTTCCTCTTGCCTTAAAAAAAATAATAAAAACCGTACAGTCATGCAGTGTCATTAAAAATGATAGCTCAACACTCCATGTTTTCATTCCTCAGAATTTTGCATCGCACAGTATGGCAAGGGCAAAGTGTGAATACCTCTTGACTCTGGGATAGGAAGTTCTAAATTTGTTTGCGGTTCAATGTATTTTTCAATGATAAAAAGAATAACGTGAGATTTCTGGAAAACGGGGAAAACCACATATTGACTTTATTTTTCCCTTCTGCTTTACATGACCTCGCAGCATCTCATAATCTCATAATGACAAGAACCAGTCTTCATGTCCGTTTCTCAAGTTCATCTCAAGTTTGGAAGTTAAAATGGAGACTTTGCAACCCATTTCTTTGGAAGACGTGGGATAAGAAACAAGGAAAGGCAGTGGAGAGGGAGGAAGAGCTGGTGTTTTCAGAGGGAGACAAACCAAGCAGCTCCAGTGAATGTTATGTGTGGAAGGACCCCTGGGAGACCTTTTATTGATCCAGAGGTTCTCAAGCCTTTCATTAATTTTTCCTTGTAGCAGCAGAACCCCTCTTTTTTCAAGTGACATCTTAAGCAAAAGCACAATATTTAAAACAGATACAAGTAGTGACTCCCCAGACTCCACGCCTTGGCATTCCTCTAACCTTCCTCCTCCTGAACACCTCAGGGCAAACCACAGATCAGACTCAACTCCTAAATATGCAGATGAGGAAACCGAGGTACGAAGAGTAGAAGGAATACACCGGGGAAGGGGCAGGAAAGTTTTCTCCAAGACCAGGTGGTACGGCCTGGCAGAGATGGTCCTAAAGACTTAGAAGTGAAGGGAGGTGAAGGGCAGGGGGTTGAGGGTAGTTGTAAAAGAGCTTACCAGGAGGTGACCTTGAGGAACAGACTGTGTGGATTGTAAAGAGCATGGTTCTAGAAGGTTGGAGACCTCACAACTTTCCTGATGTCCCTACCCTGCTCCTTACCAGCTACTTCAATTCTGGGGCCCCTCTTAAGCTCCAGGTTTATGGGCATAAGTCCACACATGGGTGGTTATAGCTTATATATTTGACTCAGGGACAAAGGAAACAAATACAAATAGCAGTCATTTTAGAAAGTCTTCTAATCATCAATTTAGAGCACTAGTGCAAATCGTTGCATTCCCCACTTCAATTCCACACCCATGACAGTATACAGCCTCAAAATTATTTTCCACTCAGTGCTCCAGGGAGCCATTACCGATGAATCAAGAACTGGCCTTCAGCCGGGCTCGGTGGCTCAGCCCGTAATCCCGCGCCTTGGGAGGCCGAGGTGAGTGGCTTGCCTGTGCCCGCGGGTTCGAGACCCGCCTGGGCAACTTGGAGAGACCTCATCGCTACAATAAATCAAAAAAATCAGCCGGGCGTGGTAGCGCGCGCCTGTAGTTCCAGCTACTCGGAAGGCTGAGGCGGAAGGATCGCCGGAGCCCAGCAGGTCGAGGCTGCGGAGGCCGGCAGCGGCCACTGCACTCCAGTCTGGGCGACGGAGTGAGACGCCAACTCAAAAAAAAAAAAAAAAAAAAGAACTGGCCTTCTAGATGAAATCTCTGTTCTTCCTGGTCTGTGGCTGTGCTAATTGTCCTTGGCATCATGGCCACATCCTTCTATAGTCTATACCTCAGAGGAGAAACTCAGAACTGCATTTCCCAGAATTCCTTTCCCTGTACAGCTGCCGATGAGAGGAACTGCTGGGAGAACTGGGAGGTACAGAAGGAGAACCACTATCGTTCTCTGGTGGCAGCTGCAGCTTGATGCATGGGCAAAACTCAAAGGGTACCTGAACGATGCATATTTGTACACCTAACCCTTAACTGGACCCCACAATTTTAAAATAAAAAATGTTTAAAAAAAAACCACTCAAACCCTTGAGAACTGTAGTCTCTGGTGCTTCTGGTTGCTAAGGATGGTGGCTGAGATTGCTGCATCCTTTGCAGCTTCCGGGTGAGTGCCTGTGAATCACTTGCCTCTGGCAGCCTGATCTTTGTTTCCCCAGTCTTTCCAGCACTTGTGCAAGTGTCCAATTCCCTGTACTAGAACCCTTCCTACTTGAAATACCTAGAGTGGCTTCTGTTTTCATTACCCCCCCCCCCCACACACACACAACTACAGTAAGCAGGCAAACCAAGGCAGGAAACAGAACTTGGATGCTAGATGGATATTTTCCACCTTGCTAAACATGAAAGGCAGATTCTTGTGGGGTTTGCTCTTTCTGTTTTGTGTGTCACTTCTGTAGTCCACCTACACAGAGTGCAGAAAAGCAGCAATGAGAGGGAGACTTCCAAATAATCAAAATAAGGGCATCGCAGAATTTGGAGCTGGAAGGATCTTTACAGAAACAGGTTGGTTGTTTTCATTTTATTGGTGGGAAAAACTGAAGCCCAGAGAGAAGTTATGCCAATTAGTCTTAGAACTGGGGCTAGAAGCCAGGCCTGCTGACCTGGACCAGTTCTCATCCTCGGATTCCGGGATCTCAAATAAGGAGATGCGTGTGAGCTTGTAAATTTGGCACAGCCAGGCTGAAATGTATCCCAGAGCAGCCTGGCTACTTTGATGTGAGGTGGTCAATACCTGACCATGAAGGAAGGCCAAAGTGAGTGGCGTGATCGGAGATAAGTTCTCGGTGGAGTAGTCTGAGGTGGGTTCTTTAGCTGACTCATGGCAGGGAGAAGCAGGGTGGGGCAGGTCTAACGGCAGCATGAGAATTGAAAGCCACATTATCCTGATCCTAATCCTACTATGGAAACTCCATCACTTTTCCATGTGATAACAGGCAACTCATCTTAAAGAAATCCTTGTTTCTGCATCCAACTGTTGGAAACCATGTTGTGAAATTCAAGTCAACTGTGTTGCTTTGCTATTGTAATCATTCCCTTGCCCTCACTGGCCTTAGGGTTGTGGGCTGCATCAGCTCAGATTCTGAGTGGCAAGCAGAAAAGGAAGACTATTGGGGGATGGCAGAATTATCAGGAAGGTAGGAGAACTGCTCTTGGAAACTATGCTCTACCCAGTGGATGCCACCGGGAATGCTGCCAAGCCCTGGTTGCCTGAGCTCCCCCCACCGCCAGGTACTGTACCCCCTTTTGGTGCTGTTGTCCCAGAAAATGGCTGGAGCTGCCATGGGCACCACCAGGATGAATTCTTCACCACCTTTCTATTTTGAGATACCAGCTCTGGATTTGCTGTCCGTTTGGGGCACAGGAGAGGCCAGATGCCCACACCCTCTGATCCTGGTGGCTACAGGGTCCTCTAGTGGGCGCTGATGCTGAGCAGCCACACAGCCAAGACCCGCTGCACCATCTTGATGGTGTGGCTTCCGAGGCCCCTCTTCTCAATCAAGCGTTACTTCTTTTCACCCAAATGACTGAATACCACCGTTAATGGAGTTTTTCTGGACTTGGGGTTTACTGCCTATTAAGATATAAAGACTAGGTATGAATGAACAGCAATTGAATTGTTTTCCAGAAGACCCCAGTCTAGCCTTCTTACTTCAGATGATGCACTAACAATTTTGTGAACCACATTTTGTGACAGAATGTTACTCACCCTATTCGTTCCTGGAGATACAACCCTGGCTTCCACTGAGGTGGTGGCCTACCTGGGGAGAGGGTTACAGCTGTAAATCCCAGGAGTCCCATAGTTTGTCTTTCCTATCCCCTAAGAAAGCCCCAGCTGAAGCCATCCCCATGTGGAAACCACAGAGAGCAGTCCGTTTAGGGGGACATGCCTTCATGTGTCCTCCTGAACAGCTTTCTGAACCTTTGGCAACACAGTTTGGTGCTGGCTGAGATGGACACACATTCCCGTTGCCACCACTATGGCTAGCTGCCAGTTTCTGTTGAAGGCACATTTCCTAGATGCCAGGCATCGTGCTAAGCATTTCACCCAAATTAGCTCATTTAATCTTCTTCACTTAACAAGTGAGACAACTGTTGCCCAAGGCCACACAGCTAGTATGGGGTTGGGATTTGAACCCAAGCAACACCCATTCTCTTCCCACTATACTGCTGCTTTTCCACCTCAAAATACAGCCTCCCCCCGACTCCCTCCTCAATACCATCCACAAGGAAATATAGAATGATCTCAGTCTCACCTGTCCTCCAGGGCACAGACATTCTGAGAACCAGCTTGTCCGTAGGGCTTGTGTGCCTGCCTGACTGCACAGAGTTCGGACACTCTTGGGTCAGGAGTAGGGCAGCTCTCAGGAGTCTCTCAGTGGTAGGGACAGAAACTCACTAAATGCCTGTTAAGGAGCTTTCCATCCATTGGCATTGTGGAAATAAATGAGACCAACCAATGAAAACAAGCACAGGCTATCTGCTCGGAGCTTGCTATAGCAAGTCACCATCACTTGCATTTTGGCAGATACTCCAAGGCAGGCAGAGGAGTGGGGCAGCTTTAGAGTGGAAAAAAGGGAGCCTCTGGTGGACCTCGATCAGAGCCTGTCGGTTTGGGGGAACTGCGGGTGAGGTAACTAGAAGTGGGGGCATCCTATGTGGTTGCTTGGGGTGCATATTTGGCTTGTGAAGGAACAAGTGGGTCTTGACTCCTTCCCCCAGCGGCTGCTCTTCCTGTTTCTGAGATGCGGCTCCAGCTCATTCTCTGACCTGTGAGTGTGAGTGAGGGAAGGGCAACAGGCAGAGCCAGCCTCAGGTGGCCTCCCATAGCTCCCCTCACTGGGGTGAGCTGGGAGGTGACTCAGCAAGCAGCCCTCAGGGGAGAAAGTGGGTGCTTCTGATGGCAGGTACCCAAAGTCACCAGGTCAGATGCAAAATGTGCGGGCTGGGTGACTTACTAGATCTGGTCAAATGCTGTTGGCAGCCCTCCAGAGACAGTGGCACCATCATCCATATTATTGGTGATCATGAAGTGAGGCTCAGAGAGGTTAAGGAACTTGCCTGAAGCACCCATCTAGTGAAGGACTGAGTCATGATTTCGCCCAGATCTGACCAGCTTTAGAGCAATGCACTTCCATGGCACCTGACACCCTGAAGCACAATGAGCTGCCCTTTGACCCAGACCTGCTCCTTCTCTGCCCACCCCGCCCCTCCAGTGTCTCCTGTGCCCTTGTTCTCGCCCTGGGGTCTACTTTACCCTGATGTCACCTGATACCCACAGGCAGGGGTCATGAAGGATCTCTGAGTTCCTTTCCTTCCTCCTCACCTCCCATCCTGCCCTATGTTACTATGAGGTGGAGGTCCCAGATGGTCCCAACAAGATATTGGACACATGAAATATACATTAGTCACGGAAAAAAATTCTGTGATACAGGATCATTCCCAGTTGTAATCTCCACACCATATGTGACATGACATTATGTAGACCATGAACACTTTTTATTTTCAATAACTGAAAATTGCTTCCCAACGGGTACATGTCCTGGTGTTTGCTCGGCCCATCTGTGCAGAAGGCTCCATTCCCAGGTCTTTGGGACCTCCTACCAGCCACTTGGGGTGGCTAGACTCAGACCCTAGGGGGACCTGAGGCATGTCCCAGGCCCTCCCTGGAGATTGCTGCCTACCCCACCCCTGGGCCTGACTTGGCAGCAGAATGGGCAGGGCAAGGAGTGGTCCTGGTCTTGTAGGCTTTGCCAGTCCTCTGGGGTCTAGTCTGTGCATAGGCCAGGGCCTGTGCAGACCCCATGAGCTCAACAGAGAGTACTGGGCAGAGGGAGCAGCACTCAGTGCTGTGGCTGGGATGCTGAACTATGTGCCTGGGCATTGGGCCCTCAATAGCTGTGCGACTTCAGAATCCTGGCCTCAGTTTCCCCATCTGAAAGTGGGGACAATGAGGGCCATGTGGAGGATTAACAGGATGATGCAGGTCAAACCCTTGGTCTAGGCCTGGATTGGGGTGCACCCTCTGGAAACCTCCACTCCAGGTGCTCCTTCCTTCCCCTTTTTTGCTGCCACCCAAAGGTGGTTTCATTTCATGATGACCCTGACACAAACCAGATTCAGATGTTTGATCTGACTCTACTGCTTCAAAGACATACTCAAGCTCTCCAAGCGCCTACAAAGCCCCAACTACACTGAGGGATTACCCTAGGTCCCAAGACCCAGGAACTGCTCCTGGGGAGCCATTCTCTCTACAGCCTTCCAGGCTGAGGCCATCCCCTCATTCTTTGCAGATCAACAAACTGGGGCCCAGAAGGGAAAGCGACTTGCTCAGGTCACATGGCTGGGATGGAGCCAGGAGCAGAACCCAGGATACCTGAGGCCCGGGGGGAGGGGGGTTTCTCTTCATGTTAGCTGTGGCTCCAATTTAGAGGAGGACAGGTCCCACCCAATGACACCTGAAAATCAAGCAGACTGATGAGGTTCAGGAGTCATGGCCTTCAAGGCCCACCTGGCAAGACAAGAAACAAAGGCGTGTGTCTTTGTGATATCCTTAACCACCCTTGCCTCGACTTCTAACTCCCAGGTTCTTAGTCTCCCTTGACTCCTGCTGCTGCGGCAAAATTTTTCTAAGACTATTTATTCACCTGGAGGTAGCAACAACTGATAGTAGCTTGGAGTATGGTTTCTACTTTAACTCAGGAAATAAAGTCAGGATAGAGTCCACAGATCAGCCTGAAACCATGGATCGTCCTCCCACCTCGAGGTCCCACTTATTCAGAGTCAACCGCATTTCATTTTGCAGCTGAAATGAGACTCTTATTTTAGGCCAACCCGAGGAGGAGGCAGATTCAAGTCAAGCCACATGTGGCCTGATTCCCGTCTTGGAATCTGGCTGGTTGGTGCGGCTACCACCCACCTGGGATTTGACATGCAGCTGTAACAGAAAGCTGCTGAACATTGACTGTGAGGGCAGAGGTGAGGAGAGCCGAGGCTCCCTTTCTTCACGCGGAGAGGAGGGGACATGAGGCCCGGACCGAGAGACAGGAAATCACTGTTCTAGTCTTGGTTCTGCAATCAGCTTGCTGTGTGCCCTGGGGCAGGTCACTTCCTCTCTCTCAGACTCAGTTTCCTCATTTTATATCACCAAGTGGAGGATCTCCAAGGCTCTTCTTTTCAGTTCTAAAGAGCCCACGATTCTAGCTGGGACCCTGGCTATGGGTGAAGAAACCAAAGGTGGTTTCATTTTGTAACATGGGCCCCTCTGCACTTCCCAGTTGGGGCTGGGAACAGGACCAGGCATTCACTGGCGAAACTAATCTGAGTTTCAGGGAGGTGGCCTCGGCTCTGTTGGAAACCTCACCCAGGACGAGGACAGGGCTGGACGCAGGCTGGACAAGAGCTTAGCTCTACCACCGAAGGGCTGTGACTGATGTCCAGGTGTCCGATGTTTATCCAGACTAGAGGTTTGGCCTTCACAGGCTCAGATGTCATAGCTGCTTCTTTTGATCAATGGGAAACAGAGAAAGCAACAAATAATAATGTCCATTTGCTAGTGATTTCAGTCGTTTGTGGCATTTAATTAGCATAATTGACCTGAACTGGAACTTTTTCTCCACCTGAATTTAAAAACACATTACTGCCCCCCTATTCCAATACATCTGAGAAATTTTCTTTTTTTAATGAGGTTTTAACTAAAGCCCAATATCAAAACACCATATAATACTTTTATCTCATTGAAGACATTTGATGCTTATTAAAATATTATTGCTTTAAGGCTTATTTTGATTTTTTGCCCAAGAGTGTGTGCAGAGCCTTGCTACTCAGATAATAACAAAGAAACCTTAAACATGAAGAAAACACATGAAAGGTAATATGTTCCCCATTAGTCCCAGTATCATTTCCCCAGGATTACTGCTTTCCAAATATAGCATTAGTTTAAAAATAAAAGGCCGTTTACAGTAATGGGACACTTGGTACTACTTTGGAGTATGTGGGCCCTCCAAGGGGCTTGTACGGCAGCTTCATTAAGTGGGAACTGCAGGGGAGAGGGCTGGCTTTAGAAAAAAAATCCCAGCACGCCTCCTCAAGGGCCCCCCCAGATAGGCCACCTACCCTGACCCAAGGCCCGTGTCTAACAAGCTCTTAATTCTCTTTTCAGAACTGCTTTCTCGTGCATTGTTTCTTCCAGAGATGAAAACATTTTGGAAACTGACAAGTAATCAATTGAGTGTCACCCGAGAAGAGAAGCAGCATTCTGGATCTCTGCATTCTGGCCTCACGGGTGGGGAGTGGCTGCCATCCATGCAAAAGGGGTCCTTTTGGGCTTGGGAGGTCTCTTTTGTCCTGGAAGATCCAGGGGCAGCGAGCCTTGATGAAAAGATTTATGTCAGTCAGGAAGCACGTGGGCATGTGTCTAACTTTGATTTATTTGACCGAGACATGCAAATTTTTTTTTTTGCTACATATAGCTAAAGCCCATTTTCAGTTGACTGAACTAATCTAGCTAGAGGACAGAACAGTCATGTACGTAGAAGGACCCTCTTAAGTGGCAGCGAGGGCCACTCTACTTTGCTTCTATGGGGCTGGCCTGTGTGGAGCATCCGCCGGAAGCTGCCAGCCTGCTGAAGGCCCCTGAAGAGACTCATGTTGCACGTTTGCTATTTTGGTTCAACAATGCAAGCCCCTTCCGGTCTCGGGAGCCAGTCTCCTGGCACTCAGCAAACACCCAGCTTTGGGAGGCCTCAGAGAGCCAGGGAGGGAGAGAGCTTCCAGCCCGAAGGGAGGGAGAAGCGCTCCTGCTTTTAAATCCCCAACTGAATGCCAACCATATCTTGTTGTCAGCAGAGAGGGGACGATCAAGAGGGAGCATGGAAGAGAATGGAGAGGCAGTAACAAGAGCTGAAATTTATTGCCCCGAGGCTCGCATTCTTCCCAGAGGCAGGTGGCACCGTCCACTGGGCAGGGGGGTCTGTGGCTCCGGTGCTCCTTGCATGGAACCCATCACAGGTTGGTGGGGGCTTGGAGATGGTGTCTCTCCATCAGTTTGGGGAAGTATCCCATGTGACTGTCAGAATTGGGACCTCATTGTCTGGTCCTATCTAGTTACTCCAGATTTCTTCAAGCCAAGAACTGCTAGTTTCCCTTCGTATTCATAGCCCAGTGGCTGGCAGCACAGGTATCGGCTCACTTGAACGGAGAGAACAAGCCCCTGTGGGTAATGGTCTCACAAAAGGTCAGAGGCCTGGAGGGCATGTCCAGTCCTAGGCCGGCTGCCTCTATGAGGACTGTGATAATGGCATCCATTCATTGAATATTTACTACTGTCCAATGTGTCATGCTCATTCTCTGATTCAAAGCTCACACACTGCTCTAACTTGGTAATCTTACAATGACTAGCTTGCAGGAAAGGGAACTAGGGTGCAGGGAGGTTGCTTAATTGGCTGAAGCTCACCCAGAGAGTGAGCGGGGCAGCAAATCTGGTTCCTGCAACTGAACCTCAGCCAACATGCTGACCTGTCTCTCTTATCTCTTATTGGCTAGTAGTCCTGGGTTCCCAAGTGTTCCTTGGAGGGGTAGAAGATGGAGTAAGTCCTTTTGAGTGATGCGTTTTTTTGGGGGGGGCGGAGTCTTACTCTGTCACCCAGGCTGGAGGGTAGTGGCATGCTCATGGCCACTGAAGTCTCAACCTGCTGGGCTCAGGCAATCCTTCTGCCTCAGCCTTCCAAGTAGCTGGAACTTCAGGCAAGTGCCACCACGCCTGGCTAATTTTTTAAAAAATGTATTGTAGAGATGAGGTCTCGCCATGTTGCCCAGGTTGGTCTTGAACCTGTGGGCTCAGGCAATCCTCCCGCCACCGCCTCCCAAAGTGTTGGGATTAAAGGTGTGAGCCACTGTGCCTGGCTTTGAAAGATGATTGACTTAGCGTCACTGCATTTCTCTAAGGACGTGATGCTTCCTTGGGAGATGAAGATTAACATCACAGGGATTGAACACGGCACCAGAAGGTACTAAGTTCTCTGCTCCTAGCACTTTGATGCCCCAAGGAGAAATACAGGACAGCCTCAGACATATGGGTGGAGAAATGACTAAGGGCCACATTAAATGCTCAAAGAGTGAATTAGTTGCAAAGGAATTTGCATAGCATGGAGGCCTTGAGATTCATCTTAGAAATCTTAGAGGTTTGTCATTAATCTATAGGTGGAGAAATAGAGTCATGAAGAAGGAAAACGATTTGTCCAAGGACATCCAACTAGTTCAGAGGCAAAGCTGGGGCCAGATCTTGGAAGGCTCCACACCCCCCACCTCCTATTCACCCCTCAGCCTTGTGCTGTAGTGGTTGGCGGGACTGGGAGGAGAGTGGTGGTCAGCAAAACTCTTCAGGGAAACAGGGATTGGATGGGGTCTTGAAGGAGTAGAAGGCAGGCCACCAGCAGAGGGGTGTGAGGACCACCCCCAGCAGAGGAAGGGGCATGCAGATGAGGGATATAGGACATGGGAGGCTGGGGCTGAATAGATTGCATCCTCCAACTCAACTCTTCCTGACGAGTTGACACTGCAGGGAATGCTGGGAGAAAGAGGATCCTGATGACAAAAGAGAGGCAGAATCTATTAGCAATGTCTGTCAGGAGCATGGAGGAAGGAGAGGGCCTCCTGCCACATGCTGTCATCCCTGGCACAAGTGTGCTTAAAGGACAGTCACATGTTAAATCATCTGACCTACTGTCAGAGCCCTATGGGGTCTGAGGAAGGACTCTGCTTTCATGGACACTTACCTGCTCACTCAGAATATGGTGCTGATATCAGCAGACTTCTGCATCTGTTCCATGGACCCATCACCTGCCAAAACCCCACCGCCCGCCTGTGAGGGGAGGCAGTGGCCCAGCAGCCACTGCAGGGCAGGTGGAGAGCAGAGATGCATAGCTCCACAGGCCCACGGAAAAACCTCCTGTTTCTTGCATTTCAAGTGGGCTCCCATGGCCACTGCTGAGAGAAACCACATTTCTGCTGAGTCAGAGTCATTTCAGACTCTGTTCACCTGTAACGAGTGAGATTCTCTGGGAGACATTATCATATTGGATGTGGGGGCCGCCCAGGTAAGGAAAGAGGACAATCTGAAAGCCAGAGGTTATGATTTTTAATCTAAGCATTGGCCTTGAAATATTCAAAACTCCCCCGTAACCAACTTGGGTCAGTGCTGTCCTTAGTTCTTCTGAGAAAAAGTCCGACATGGGGCACTGCTAGGCAGCTTGGTGGGCAAGGGGATCGTGGGGCCCTTCTGCCAATGTGGATGAAATGCAAGTGAAAGCTGGAATGCACAGAGGCCTGATGGGGCTCAGGAGGGTAGAAGCCTACTTGAGCTAAATATTACCTGGGCCCTCTCCAGCCAAGACAAGATGCAAACTAAGAGCCCCACCAAGATCCCTGGCCAGGACTGAAGGAGACTTTTGGGGTCAGAGGTCTTTTTCACATTGTAGGTGTTGTATTTCTCCCACCTCGTGAGTGTAATCTGACCTACCAGCGTGTAAGGCTTTGGGGGTTTTGAACTTGCCCTACATCAAACATGCCCCCTCCTCCACTAGAGAGAAAATCCCAGCCACTCTCGGCCACAGACTCGGCGGGCATTTGATTGTCTAGATCACATCAAACAGCCCAAGTCTCTCTTGTAAAAGTTTTACAAGAAAATCATTGAAGACCAGCCGAGCTATCCTTTTTCTCTCCTCCTCCTTAAATTCCAAACCCATGCCGATATTCTCGATTCCCACACTTTGGCGGCCGCCGGCGAGAGCACTGGGCTGTTGGGTGTGCAGCGTCGGAAACCTCAGCCCTTGGATCATTAGACTTGCAGACCACGGCTTGTGGGATCTAGTGATTTGGACATATTTTATTTAACCAGCTTAGTAAAAGGTAATATTCAGCAGCTGTGATCTATAGCAGAATTACAATTTTCAGGGTCAAGGAGGGATTTTGATATTAGGAGGTTGGGCAGAATTGCTATGAAATCTCATGAGCTGTCTTTAAAAATAAATGAGAAAATAGGTTATCCAAGAGTCATTGTAAGGGAAAAATCAATAGGCTGTGTCTATTCACTTGGGCTATCAAAATCCTTGAAATTTGAACAAAAGTTTTACGTTTAGTGTACTGTAGGTTTTGAAATATCGGCACCGGAGGCTCGGCGGGTACAAATTCGCTGTGCTGTGCATCCGAACGAGGGAGGCTTTGTGAAGCTGCTCCGCTCCCTTTTAAGATGGGAGAGAATCTTGGTGACCAAATTAGACAGCAAAAGGAGACTCCTGGAGAAAACGGTTTTATCCAAGGCAGCAGCCTGTCCACCAACACTTGGGCAGTGCCCCACGTGCCAGGAACATCCGTGCAGGTGTGGCCGATGGCTCAGTGCCTCTTCCCGGCCCCACCTCTTGTCCAGGAGGAAGTGGACCCCACCCATCTTCTCTCCCATAATTCCTAGTGACCAGGCCTTTAGATAGGGACATGTGAGAATTTAACAGAGAACTTCCTGGAGGTAAAATTTTGGCTGAGCAAGTCACCTGAAATAATAGAAGTTGTTTCCTATTCATTCATTCAACAGTGATCTACTGAGGACCTACTTTCTGCCATGCTCAATTTTGGCACAAAAAAAATGGAGAAATAAAACTGGCCTCGTACAAGCCCTCACAGAGCATACAGACCAGTGGGGAAGATGGACATTAAAAAATGAACGTGGAAATAAATACCCGAGTATGTATTATGATAAGAGAAAAGGTAGGTTAAGAAGGAATCAGATGGAATTCCTTGAGATTGGGGAAAGGGTTCAGCAAAGGCTTCTCTGATGGTGTATTTAACTAGGTATGGAGGATAGGCAAGCATTAGTCAGCAAGAAAAGAGGAGGGGTCATTCCAGGCAGAGGCTCTGAGGTGGGAAAGAACTTGGAGTGTCAGAGGAAGAAAAGAGGTGAGGGAGCTGGAGTGGAGACGGGAGCAGGGGAGAGATGGTGTGCCCGGCCAGGGGTGGGTATCAGGTCATGCAGGGCTGGGAAGGCCACGGTAAGGGATTCTGATTTGAAAGGTTATGCCAAGTCGAAGGATACTGAACCAGAAGGTTCTATGATCCGATTTTCATTTTCAAATCTTCACCCTGGCTATTGTGAGGTTAGACAACTTACCGAATAGGAGGGAGAGAGCAGCCAAGAGACTACGTCAGTGGCCCAGGTGAGAGAGATGGCAACTTGGACTAGGGAGGGGGAAAATGGACTACGATTCCATCAGTGTTCCTGGGAGAGCACAGGGAAGTTATGTTTTCTTCTGTACTTGCCTTTTAATTGGCAGTAATGTGGGGACACCAGGCATCATTTTTATTTACTGGTGGTCCTTCCTTATTTGAATCTCTGTTTATATAGAGTATGAATAAACACTGTATCTTACATGTCTCATTTTTCACATTTCTGTGAATGTTGTTGTTATTAATTCATTTAAAAGGACTAAATCATAACCTTTTTTTTGAGTTGGGGTCTCACTCTGTCTTCCAGGCTGGAGTGCAGTGGCACAACCACAGATTGCCATAGCATTGGCCACCTGGGCTCAGGCAATCCTGCCTCAGCTGAGACTACAGGCATGTGCCACCATGCCTGGCTAATTTTTCGATTTTTTTGCAGAGACAAGGTCTTTCTTTGTTGTCTAGGCAGGTCTCGAACTGCTCAAGAAATTCTCTTGCCTTGGCCTCCCAAAGTGCTAGGATTACAGGTGTGAGACACTGTGCTTGGCAAATTATAGCATTGATGATTTCTCATAGCGTCTATTTTCTCAGTCAATTGATTTTTTTTTTTTTTTTTTGAGTTGGAGTCTAACTCTGTCACCCAGACTGGAGTGCAGTGGCTGCTCCCGGCCGCTGCAGCCTCGACCTGCTGGGCTCCGTGATCCTTCCGCCTCAGCCTTCCAAGTAGCTGGAATTACAGGCGCGTACTACCATGCCCGGCTAATTTTTTGATTTATTGTAGAGGTGAGGTCTCGCCAAGTTGCCCAGGTGGGTCTCGAACCCACGGGCTCAGGCAATCTACTCACCTCGGCCTCCCAAAGCGCAGGATTACAGGCTGAGCCACCGAGCCCGGTGATTTTTTTTTTTTAATGTTTGCAATGTATCCTTATATTTCCTTCAGGATGCCATATGCTTGACATTGGGTAGGCTCAAACCAGCCCAACCATCCAAGACTGCCTGCCTTGCCTTTCCTGGTCTGTCTGTGACTAAATTCCTATGGCGACTAATTGCCAGGTAATTGCTGGGTCTCCCTCAATAGGCTTAAGCTCTGGGGAAGGAAGAGACTCTGTTCTGTGGTTCAGTGTTGACTTCCTGATCCCTAGTGCCATGTCTGGTATTTAGCGTTAAAAAATAATTTCAAAACATTTTTAGAATAATTTTTTTAAATGAACGAAATAAATATATTTCTTCCATTAAGGCATTCTTACAAGTATTGTGAGCTTACCACTTTACCAATTGTACCACTGGAGCTACAGAATTGAGGAAGTCTTTAGATTTTTTTTTAAAAGCCCATAACCACAAGGAATCTGTATGGGGGGGGGGTCCAAACACCAATAGCCCTCCAAGCAATATTTGTCTGCCATGTTACTGAGCAATGCATTTAATTATGATGAGTGTGATGGTGATGGTTTGTCACATGCCTGGGGGTATTTTCCATGGGCTACCTAATTGAATCTTTATATCAGTTCTTGGGTTCAGTAATATATTCTCTACTTTACAGTCAAGGAAACTGAGGCTCAGTGAGGAGATGAGATTATCCAAGCTCACCAGTGAGAGAACTAGAAGTCAAATCTAGGTCTGTGATCCCTCTGCAATGCCATCTCTCTGGGCAATTAAAGAAAAAAAAACAAAAAACCCTGAATATTATCCTTCAAGTTTCATCATTTTGAAAAAAGGACAGTTTTTATATTCACAGTACAAAAGCTGCAGCCGAGCACTGGACTGAAGATGTATAACTAGCTTTAAATCAGAAAGAGAGTGGAATTAAGAGAAATAATCCACATGCAAAAGGTGGGAACGGCATACTTGGGAATCAGGCATTTTATTTAACTCATCAAATAATACAAGTTAGTTCAGGAAACAACAATCAAAATGAATTGCTTGTACTAACAATATGTAGAACCACATTCCAAGGAATCTAATGAAAATAAATGCTAGACATAAATTACTTTGTGGAATACAGCAAATAAATAGATTTTTTACAAACAATAACCCTGTGAATCTTAGGGAAAAAACGTGAGGGTTCTGAGGAAGGAGGCATCACGGAGCTAGGGTAAAACAGAACTTGAAGCTAATGCCTGAATGAGACGTAAGAAATGGCAGCACACTAATGAAAATTAGTAACAGACATTCTAACTCCTTTCTGCCACCCCCTCGGTTTTGGGAGCGCCTTCTCCAGTCCCTGAGACAGGCTCCGAGCACTGCTCTTGACACCTACAGCCTAAGTGATCCAGATAATGTAATCGCGGCATCATTAGGAACCATGAAATTGCAATTCCTCGGGGAAGCAGCGTGATTGCTCAGTTACACAGGGAAGAGCGATTAATTAGCCGATCTCAGTTTAACATGACTATGTACTACACGGGTTCTAATCCCACTCTGGAGCAGCTTTCGGGCCTAATGAATTATCTCTACAAAGTTGAGCTGGAGCCAGAAGACATCACTCAAAATGAAAGAAGTTAAATAAGATAAAAAAACCAAAACTTTAACATGATGGAGAGACTATCTGCTACTGGGGAAAAGCTATAAAAACCAAACAGGAGCCATCTAATTTTTCCTGATCCTGAAATGACACTGTTGAGTATGAAATTTCATATTTGGATTCGATTTGAAACGACTTGATCCAAACTGACTCATTCATTCATTCCATTAAAGCTACCTTAAAGTGGTACCACTTTTTACAGAATATGACAGGATTCTACTTTGGGCCTATTTAATCTTTGGGCAGTTATATTCTCAAATGTCAGACAAAGCAGATGGCATGCTGCACATGAAACCTCCATTAAGGTAGTAGCTTCGAAAACAATTCTGAAATGGGAATACCTTCCCCCAGGAAGTGTAAGTAAAATCAGGAATTTTACCATTTCTAAGAGGATGACATCTCTCAAACCAAACCTGGTTGGCACCCACGCTCCATCGTGCTGGTAGTTTTGTAGTGAGCTGCAAAGTTCTGGGCCTCAGCTGAAAATCAAATGGATGGGTGCAGAAATCGAGGGCTGGTCTTTGCCCACTGTAAGGGCTCAGCTCTCAGGCCAGCTGAAGTCTTTCCAAATTAAATTGGTTGAATTCCAAATTAAATCTGTCTGGTGCTTATGTCTCTATTCTGTATCTGTGGGAGGCTGTTAGGCTGGGCCTTTAGGTCTAGGGAGAGTAATACCTGGGAGAGACTGCCTTGACCATGGTGGTTAAACCTACCTGAGGGGACTGAAATCTCTTTGGATGCCAGTCCAGCTTCCCTTTTAAGGAAAATGGGCTGTGGCTCCAGGGCCGAGATTGGTTCCCAAATCTCTTTCATGGATTTTATCATAATGTGTCCATGGGCAAGGGAGGGGGTTTAGTGATAGGCAAAAGGGGGTCCAAGAGGGTAGGTGACCCATGCAGGCAGGACTGGCTACATAATTGCAGGACTTGGTGAAAAATGAAAATGTGGGGACTCTTGTTCAGAAAGCAAGAAAACGTGCTTTTTGCTTTCTTCCCTAGTTTCCCTTTCAGTTTCTCAGGGTGTTTTTCATTTGCTGTTCTAAGTCAAGACTTCAAATTATCAGCATGACTTTTACCATTCATTTTTCTATTGTGCAATGCTAGTTTTAAATGCAAATATCAGAATATGTAACATGCATTACCAAATTGCACCAAACACGAATTACCAAGGCTGCATACTATACCTCATGGCTCTCTTAGGTGGGTGCCTTGGGCTGGCCAGAAAAGACAAGTCAGACTAGGAAAGGCTGAAAGAAGGAAGAGAGGGTCTCCCCCAGGCATGGAGATACCTGATGGGGTGCCCCCTTAGACATCAGGATTCTCCCGAGGGGAGCGCAGACCCTCACAAGTAGACATGTTGTGCCCCAGGCCTAAGGCAAGAGGTCAAGCCCCAAACCACAGCAGATGGGCAACCCCCAGGGGTACTACAACCTTTGTACCAGAACACCCTAGTTACTGGATCTGGGTGGCCTAGGGACTCACCCCTGCAGAGTCCCACCACTGAATGTGCCATGATGCTGCCAGCCCAGGACAGGTGCTGCTGCTGCTATCATGCCCCACCCCAAGATGCTGTGGGGTGCACATGCTCATCTGACCTTCACCATGTCTGTGTCCAGGTTGGGGGCAGGTTGACAGTGGTTGCTGAGTGGGGGCAGGGAGGCAGAGGTTGAGTAGAACTGGGGCTCTGGGGCAGGGGAGGAAGCAGCTGAGAAGAGGACCCCAGAAGCAGGGAGATGGTAGAAGGCTCCAAGTCCCAGTTCATACATAGTCCACTGTTCCATTGGCCTTCACTTACAAAACACAATGACAAAGATACAATTATTAAGAATTTGAAGACAGTGACTACAGAACAAGTGTGAAGTCCTTCTGAGCACAGGGCCCTATGTGACTACACTGGTCACAAGCTGTGATGCCAGCCCTGCATCCAAGACCACTCAGAAGCTCAACTCGCCAAGTCTCCTGGTTTTCTAGAAGGTTCTGAACACCAGAGGCTGCCATCTTACCCTGAGGCTCTCGGCTCTCGCTTTGTCAGGAATGAACCCTTGGCACTGCCATGGATGGCTGGGAGCTGGCAGACACCTACCCTTCTGAGAGACTTTCTAGCCCAACTTTACTTTCCTATTTGCTTGATGAGGAAACTAAGGCCTGGAGCAGGATGTGACTTGCACAAGGCCATACATAAGGCTAATGGCACAGCAGGGCCCAGAGCCCTGGGCCTGAGCCCACCTCAGAAAGGAAGATGCCAGACTTTGGGAGAAGACTAGATCCTCTCTGGGTCTCCCCACTAGACTGTTCCTAGGTGTGAACACACTTCAGCTATGACCACCTGAACCCATGAGCGGTGTCAGGGTTTTCCCCAGTCCTAAGCAGCATCCCCTTAGTATCAGCAACTGAAGTCCCCCATGGGCTCAGCGTCATGGTGGGGCCTCTCTTTCCTAGTTGTTTTTCACAAGATTCTTTTGGTGGAGGGATGGCTAGTGATGGTGGTGGGTGAGAAGACGCTGCAAGGAATTGAGGACAGAAATGCTTTTCCCCGGGTGACGTCAGGAGCTCAGCTAAGGAGGGACCCTGGGCATCCCCTGCCAATCCCTTAACAGCAAAGATCTGACATTCGGGGAAAACAGTCAACAGGGATGGAACTGAGTTTTTCTGTACATGTCGGTTAAAAAAAAATTTAACCAATGGTGTGTAGGCCAACACTACCAAGGAGGCCACTGGCTCTGTGGCTGGGTCACAGTCTTTCTGAGCTTGAGGGGGGCGAAAGACCTAGCCTGGAGATGCTGGATGGAAGGGATGAGGTTGGAGAATGAGAGACTAAAGTTCCAGTCTGTGGTGCTGTTTGAAGTTCTGTCTGCTGGTGCAAAGGAAAGATGCTGCACTGGTGGCTGAAGGCCTGGAGTCTCCTCCTGGCCCTGTTACCAATTTGCTGGGTGATTCAAAGTCTCGTCCCTCTCTGAGCCTCGTTTCCCCATCTGAAAATGATCAGTTGGTCAAAATGGCCCCGAAGCCTGCACAGCTCAAAGGTACCATACATGTGAGTTCCTGGTTGGCTCTTGCTGCCCACACCCTCTCCAAGGGGGCCAGCACCAAGCTTAAGGGATGCCGATGCCACGTATCCTCATTTCAAAACCCTCTCCCCGTCTCTGGGTTTCATCTCCCCTCACAAAGGAGCTCAGAAAGGCCGTCCAGA
Source organism: Tarsius wallacei (assembly GCA_963574415.1). Lineage (NCBI taxonomy): Eukaryota > Metazoa > Chordata > Mammalia > Primates > Tarsiidae > Tarsius > Tarsius wallacei. Next base: position 21,730 of record CAUYQG010095154.1, read on the forward strand.
GACCAGAACGTGCAGCTGCGCTGGCTGGGATGCCCAGGCTCTTCTGTCCCCAGATGCCACGTGTCCAGACATCAAAGTTTCTCCACTGTCTGGGGGGAGGGTGCAGGAGGGGGACCAAATCAGCCACACACCCAAATCTGGATTCTACTTCTATTTTCCCCTTTCCACATGGGGACAGAGAGAGGAGAAGAAGAGGAGAGAAGCCTTTGAAAAGTCTCCTGCTCCATTTCCTCCCTGCTCTTCGCTTAGCAATTCACCTCGCCGGTGAGCCCAGCGACACTCCCGTGGTGCACCTCTTAGCCACTCGGCAACTTTTTTCCCTTTTATGATATTTTGGGCTCCTGATCGCCTGCCAAGTCAAACCTTTAATAAGCAGCAGAAAAAAAAAAAAAAAAAGAAAGAAAAGAAAAAAATCATCCAAGTCAGTCCCAATTGAAATAGTCCTATCCCCCGTGTCTCCCTGGCCTTCCTGGATGTGGGACCAGTGCTGATGGGAACCCACCCACTTTCAGGCAAGACTCAACCCTACTCAGACTCCAACAGGGCTCTTTTGCAAAGGTAGTCATGAGAATTGCAAGGCATGAACACACAGCACTGTCCACGCAGAGAAGACTTTGCTAAGCAATTCACGGTGATGGGGCATTCATCTTAGGGGGAAACGTGGAAGGCAGAGGAGGCAGGGGAACCTCTATGTGATTTTGAGACCCTGAGAGTGACTTGCCTGAGATCAGAGAGTGAGTCAGGATGCTGGGAATGAAAACAGCTTTCTGACCTCCAGCCCCAGTGCCCTCAATGCTGTGAGACTATCTTCCTTCTTTTCTTATCTATCTTCTTCACCATGTGTCTTCAGGGCCTGGAACATAGTTGATGCTCAATAAATATTCATTAAATGAATGAATAGATCTGATTATACCTCTCATGCTTCAAACAGAGAAAGGTATGATTATTCAGAAGTCTTGTTGGGGACAATGATGAGCTCATTGGAACCATCTAGTTCTCACTTGACTTTCTCCCCTTTTAAAATAAATGCAGTGTAGAGTTCCAGAGGAGTGGGCTTGGATGAATAAGAGGTGATGGAAATGGAGTGGAGAGAATCTCTGGTGGTCACATGATCCCGTGCAAGACCCCTGGATGAGGCAGCATGGAAGTCTGCTCAGGGCATGAATAATCCTTTTTGGACCCAACTCCAAATGCCAAATTGTGCACCACAGTGTGGATTTGGACTTCTCTCACCCTTAGTAGGGCAGGACGAGGGAAACCGTTTGCTGGACCCACGAGTTAACCATCCTAACTCCACCCCCTGTCTTCCTGCTCGTTCTCCAGCCTTCTCAGCAAGGGCACTGCTGTGGGACCTGCCAGGAGACACTTGACCAGTTACCGCTACTTTACAGAGTTCGTATTCAGAGCTACATGTTAGCCCAAGTATAGCCCTGGGCTGGAGCACAGTCCTTAGAGGAACGGGGCCTGGTCAGTATGAGTGCGGGCTTTTTGAGCAAGGCTGTGTCCCTGTAACCCTCCATTGCCATGAGGGCAGCTGATACAGAGAAACCTCCCAGGAGCTGGTCCCGGGGAACCAAGGTTCCCTTCCCTTCTAACCCTTCTCCCAAAGACCACAAAGTTCTCCCTCATGTGGTGGGTATTTCCGTCCCCAAGCCCAAAATGTGACCCTAGAAAAGTGTCAGACAAGTCACCCAGAGGGATCACATATGGCTGGTGGGACTGAAGCTTTCTAGGGAAAATGAATCTGCATTTTCCCAGTTTCCAAGGTCAGAAATCAAACAAGTGAATCATTAGGGGTGGGGTTTCAGGCATCTACTAGTCCGTAGGGTGTCACTGTGCAGAGGCTGACCATACAACTGTACATCTCTGAAGGGGTCAAGGCCTTAGCGACTTCCTGTGTCCAGAAGAGGTGCAAACAAAGGAAGGAGACAGTCTAGTCAGAGTATTGGAGAGTGGGGCTGGCAGGCGTTAGTCTCTGCTGGTTTACCAGTCTATGGCTGACACTTCTCCATCGAATTTAGCAACAGTCCCTCATCCCCCAAGGAGGTGATGGATTCCAGCCACATTCTCTGCTCCTCCTCCTTCTGATGGCGCCACACAGGGTCACTTAACAGGAAAAGGCAGAACAGTATGCTAAGGTGCTCAGTCCAATGCTGGGTTATAGAAGTGTCAGCTGAGGGTCCCTCTGTGGTCTGGGTCCATGGCAGAACCTTCTGGAGAGAGGCTGGAGCCCAAGGATGTGTTTATTTTCAACTCTTTGGGGCCTCATTGTGAAAAAACATTTCTAACTCCTGGCAAAAGAAGTTAAAAACAGAAAAGTTGCAGCAACAAAGTGGAACTGAGCTGGAGAGGGCCTAGGCTCCCCTTGGTATTGTACCCTCCTGAACACACCTGGGGGAGGCCGGGGGAGGTGGGGAGGGGCGGGAGGCGGCTGCGCCCAGCGGAGCCAGTTCTGCCCCCAGGAAAAGCCCAGGCAGCTCTCCGTGGAGCTGCGTGTGCAGCCGATCAATACAGGCTTCGAGCTGCGGAGCTATTATTCACGCCAAAGGGCCTTGTTTGGATGAAGGCAAGGGGGGTGTGGAGTTCACAGAATCACAGTCCACAGCTCTGCTTCTTGGCATTTCCCCTCTTTGTGATGCCTTCGTTATTTATGCAGCACGAGTAACAAGCAATTCAGGACAAGGAAGTGCTTCCCCACAGCACGCAGGGGGAGCCCAGGAGGCATGGCAGCAGGGGTGTGTGTGTGACTGGGGCAGGGGTGCCAGGAGGGATGCGCCCCGTCTTTCCCTTTTGTTGGCTCCTCCTGAAGAAGGACAGAGATGGGCTCAGGGTGATACTAAGCGGGGACTGCCTGTCTGTGCCCCTCTTTTGGCTACTCCCACCCCCTTCTCCATGCCAGGGAATTCCTCCATCCATCACCTGTCCATCATCCGTTCCCCACCTCCATATACATTCCTACCCTCTGGCCTGCCATCTTGGTTTTGCCCTACTTGCCTCTGGTAAGTGGGCTCTGAAATGTTTATCTTGTTACTGACCTGGAATTCTAATGGAGATGGGACCTGTCTCAGAACTTCCCGTGTCTTCCCACCTCCACAACAGCAGAGGACACTGACCCTGGCTCTATCACCCATGTCAGATGTGTTGGCTCTTTTCCTGCCTGGGCCCAGCTGCTCCTGACTGCCCTTAAATCCAACCTTATTGGGTGCAGTGCCTATGGCTTCAGTAACTTTTCTGAGCTGTCCACACAGTCACCTGCCCAATTTAACAAAGGCCGGTATCTTGTCCAAGAGCCGTCTGACTGATCGCATTATGTGGACAGCCTCTGGCAGATGCCATTGGTCTGAGTCTAATCGGTCACAAGCAAAGTAAAGATGCATAAACAAGAGCATTTCTCTTTCTTTTCTTTTCCCTCTTTCCCCCCCTCCCTCCCTGGACTGAAATGGAGGCTTGGGACCCCCAAACTCCCTCCAAACCCTGGTGCATCTGCTGTTTCTATACCCATAGTGACCAATGAGGCTTGAGGCCAGGCCTCCTCTGCCTCAGGCCCACTGGACTGGCCCCTCAGGGCCATCTGTCCCTTGGGGGGAGGGCGGTTGCTGCTGCTGGGAGATGCTGCACCGAGCAAGGAACATGTACCATCTCTTTCCCTAATACCCATAGCGGAGCTACCTAAGGGCTCTGGTCCCTCTGGGAATGGGAATATAGTATTCCCGGTTCATCTATGCAGACCTAACACACCAGCCCTGAATTGTCAATGAATCAGGCCTCTGAGGGTGGCTTCCATGGTGAACAAACAAGGTGAGCATGGAGAATGCCACTGACTTCTGGCTTGGAATGACGATGATGGAGCCTTGTCCTCTCTGGCCCTTTGAGCTCAAAACCCATGGAGAAGCCAATCAATTCACCAATGGCAAGTTAGAGAAAGGAAAAAGGGCAGAAGGTCAATCCCAGCAAAGTGTCACTCCTGTTGCCTATTAGGAAAGCACTGCTTGTAATAAGCTCCAGTTGGTTGCACAGAGATGCCCAAGACAAGCCCCATTACGCTCTCCCTGAACCAGCCACCGGACACACATGTCTTCCTTTAAGACATCCCTGCTTACTCTCCTGCCAGACCACAGCCCTCCAACCACATACTCAGCCAAAGGAAAAGGAAAGTGACGGGGACTCACAGTGGTTCCTTTGAAACCAGTGCTGGCCACAACCAACCAACAGAACTCGGCTCTCAACTTTCCTTCCACACACGTTTCTCCCAGGAAAGCCACCTCCCCTCCCCAGCGTGGTGTGCCCCACTAGGCGAACAGTTCAAACCAAAGAGATGAGGAAATCATCGTTTGTAGTTAATTCTCAACTACGTAGACAAACTGCTATAAATATTTATGATGGGAAATTTCATTATTTAAAAATTCTGCTCTAAATTTCCAGCTCACTCCATGAAGAATGCCTGCTGAACAGGTTGCAAATTAAGAACAATTATTTTTCTCTTCTGCATTTGAATATAACTTACAGCTAAAGTCATTTAAAGGGGTTAACATCAGCCTTAATTAAATATTAAAGTGTGCCTGTACCTGCTGCTATTGTTGCCCCTTCGAATAAGATATAACCTATTTTTGACAAGTTTTCATCTTTCTCTGTGGAAGACGCTACATGAAACCAAATCAGTGGCAAAGAGGAGAGTAATGAATAATCTATTTCATATTCCAACAGTACCCAGAGCTCGGAGTGGAAAAATATTCAGTCAGATGATGGCAAGAGGCTGCTGGGGTACCACATGACACAGCTAATGTTTAAATAATAATAATAAAAAAAGCGATAAACAAATCATTAGCCCTTAACAGTTGTTTAATGCAATTTGTTAATGAACGTAATGGTGGGGACTAATAATGAAAGAAAATAAAAACGTCTAAACAGGCGCCAAGTTGCTGGCGATGCGCAATTATTTCCTTGTCAAGTTTTTATGATTTAATGAGCCCCTCTGGGACTGACGGCTGTCAGTCAGTCGTGACTTTTTGACACCATTACAACTTCAAATACAGCAGCAGGCAGGCTGTTTTCCTCGGATTTGAAATACTGAAATGATCTGACAGTTTTAAAGAAAAGATGTGCAAAAAAAAAAAAGAGAGAGAGAGAGAAAGAGAGAGGGAGAGAAAGACAGTTGCTTTTCCTTTCTTTCTTTTTTCCCCCTCCCTTCTTCTATGGGTGGATAATCTCTGGATGCTGTTTGGTAATGAAAACCCAATCACTGAGGTCATTATCTGATGAGGTTTTTGGAACAGGCAGGCTTTTTCCCCCTCTTTATTTCTTTACTTAATGATAACCCTCAATGGGCTTGCCCCGCATGGGATGGCCAGAGCCGCACAATTTTGTTCACCATTAATTTCAGCCTTTGAAGCTCAGGGCTCAGAAGCAGTAGCAAAGCAAACCCCCCACCAAGCTGGTTCCAAAATAAGACAATCCAGCCTGCCTTAAACAGAATAGCAAATGGCCTCCCAGCCCAGGCCTGGCGCTGACGTCAAGTCCACTGCATTTGCAGGCATTCGCCTTCAACATGGAACATTTAAAACTCTTTGCAACTTAAGAGACTTTAATTAAATGGCTTTTGATTCTGGAGCAGGGTAGCATCCACTTTATTTATTCTGTCAGGGAAACTGTTTAGTCTGCATGAATTTTATATGGCAAGGGCTTCCTTCTCTTCTTCCTCCTCCACATCTTCTTCATTTCCACCCCCTTCCCCCAAGTCAAGCATCTTTTTAAACAAGGGCTCCCAATTTTAGAAATATTCATCAATCAAAGTCTACCTAGTAAGCACCTAGACCCTCTGAAAGATCTGCTTCATGACCTGCCTTAAGTTTGTGGACTGTCTTTCTTCCCCAGGGAAGGGAAGGAAGGAGAACAGTTGGCCTCTCTTGGGGCTCCTTTGAATTGTTTCTGCAGCGTCCAGGAAGGCCAGGAGAGAGTACGGGGGACCTTGAGACCAGCTTCCTCACAGAGTGCTCACTACCCCAAGCGAGGTGGTTGCTCTCGAGGTGGTCTGATGGAGCGAAGAGGCCAAGGGTCATCTGTTCATATTTTTCCCACTCCCAAGGTTGAATTGGGGCAAAATCACAGGAAAGGACTGATGAAGACATAAAACTTGAAAGGAAAAGCTATTGAGGGATGAGCAATGCATTCCTTCTCGCCCATTTCCTCTACTTCCACGTGAACACAAGGTTTTAGTGAAATATTTAGAAGCCAGCAAGTTTAGATGATCAGATCAACTTTGCTTGTCAGGTGGCCTTGGAAGTCTGTTGGACAGTAGACGGGACGGGGGTAGGAAGTGTAGCTCTGTAACTGGTTATACACTTTAGCTAAGATCAACAGTTTCAAAGGAAGCCATCAGAGGGGTTGGTATAATACTTGACGACTACTTGTGTGTCAGGATGAGAAGGGGGCTGCTTGTTTGTTTCCTTGCTTTCTAATGGTTCTTAGATGTCTTTAGCATGTACAGAATTCCATCATCAGAAGACAAGATTCTTGCCGAGATGGATCCTTGAAGCTGACAGGAAAATTAGCATAGCTTCCCGCTCCTTCACTGTCCTGCTTTGCCCGGCCAAAATCCCATACCATCCCTCCGAAGTCTAGGCTGCGGCTTTATTTACACAATACTAAATGATTTATCTGAACACATGCAGGCCCTGGCCTGTTTCGATAAGTACAATTTCTCTGGTGGATTTTGCCATTCTGCCTTTCCTCTCTAAACCATAATGGGTTTCTTCTAAGTTGGGAAAAATGTCAAGTGCTGCATCTGGGTGATCTTGATCTATGGACACAGGTGGTTAGCATTTTTGATAAAGAAAACAGGTTTCCTTTTCAAGGATTCAAAGCTTCTAATTATATTCAATAGACAGGACAAATCATTAAGTGCCCATGAAGTCTTAAGAAAAACACATTCTGCTTTATGACTAGAAGGAAAAGGACCTTAGCTTGGGTAACTTTTAAGCCTGATCACAAATGAACTCATTTTGAACGCAATTCCTGGTTACCTCAGACAGAAAGAAATGAAGAAAAAAAAACCAAAAAAAAAAAAACCACAATGCACATTAGAGGTTTGAATACACAGTGAATTCAGAAAAGCTTTGCTAACATTTGTTAGTAAAAAAATCAAGCCATTTCTTTTGTAACAATCTACAATTCCTTATTCTTTTAAAGGAGGTTAGTGAACGTCTTCCATAAAGTTTATTTCTAGTGAATCATCCTGTAGGACTCTCCCATATTTATAATCACATTTGAAATTTTGCACCGATGGAGTCATGTTCTTGCTCTTACTGAAATATTCATGTTCTCTTTACATACTGGAGTGGATGTGGAAAGAACCTTGTCAGACCTTTTGCATGTATGAGGGCTGCTTTTGGCAGTGCAAATATTAAAACCGAAAGGCTACAGAGATGCTTACACAGGTCAGGGAAGACGAGGTCACAATTAAATCCCGTGCCAGGGCTCTCTTTGCCAGCAAATTCTGGGGAGTATGGGATTTGGGGAAGGGAAGGAAATATTTCTTGTAGCCAGTAATCAAAGTTGTGAAAAGTGAATACTGGGCAGGCTCAGCAAAAATATTTTTGGGCTTAAAAAAATGTAGGCAATAGAAAAACAGGGAAAGTGCTAACTCGACTTCTTGTACAACTGATTTTAAATACCCACCTTTACAATGAAAGCACTCAGGCAGGGTGACTAGATTCATTAAGTCTGGGTGGGAACAGGGCTGGTCTGCTAGAGTGGGTCACCGGCTCCGGCCACTGCTTTTCTTTGCAATTTTATCCTCAGACATCACAGAAGGGCTTTTCGGTGACAAGAGGCATGTGACAGACAGAAGCTCCTGTGACTGCCTCATCCTGCCCTCTTCCAAAGTTTGACCCCTGACATGTCCACAGGGCAAGGCTATGTTGGTCAGTTGATGAAATTACCAAAAAGTAAGTAAACATTCACCTTCCCCTATAAAAAACAAATCTGGGTGAAGACGAACATGGAAAAGGAAACCAACCCACATGCAAACAGGAACAGAAAATATTTTTACACTCTTTGCACTTCAGTTGAACAGTGGTGAGGGAGAGAGAGGGTCACCTGGGGCCTGTCAGTGCAAAGGAATGATCCATGTGACCATTTTGTCTTAATTACTCAGAACAAGTCGTTGTTGCTGTTTATCAGGGGAGAGCAGATACATCATTGCCTTCTGACAGAAAAAGTGATCGCCGTCAGGATGGTGATAACCACGATGATCCCTAGGATAACGAGCAGGATGCGGTTCTGGATGATTCTAGGAGAGAGCAAAGGAGAAAAAAATGCACTCAGATAAATGCAGGAAGGTCTGACAAAAATCACTGAAGGCCAAGTTGGCTAATCAAACAACAGCTTTGCAGGTGGGGGTGGGGAATCTGATGTGTGGTGTGTGTATGTGTGTGTGTGTGTGTGTGTGTGTGTGTGTGTGTGTAGTATGTGATAGATCATGCAGCTTTTTGCTTCTACAAACGACCCACGAGGAAACAAATGACACCGCAGCAATTGTCAATGCTGCCCTCCGAGAAACGCTTACTGCAAAGCTAAGGCAAATCAAATGGCTTTCTAGGTTCGGAGTACTATGTAGTTTCTTTAAGTGATCAAGGGTCCCTTGTGAGCTTCTCTTTTTAATTTAAAAGGTGAGACAAGCCTCACTTTTTTTTTTTGCAGTGTTTCCTGCTAAAGTAAAAGACTCCAAGGAAACATATGTCAGTAAGGGACTTACCTGCACAAAAATACCTGGGGAAAAGTAAAAGAGAGACGTAGGAAGACAAGGACAGGGTTAAGAAGCAAGTGTCAAACGTGCAGCTTGGGTTGTGAAACCATCATCTGTCACTGTGCTCATGCTCCGTTGCACCAGGAATAAACGTTACATTTGCTCCGTAGCAAAAAAGATGGAAATGAGAAATAATACAAAGTACTCCGGGTGCCTGTTGTGCGTTTGTTGGTGGGCCCTCACCTCTAGGGATTCTAACCCCCCTTGGTTCTGGCTCTGCTGAATGCTGATGGGGAACCAGGGACTCAGAAGGAGGACCAGAGTGGAGACACACGCTCCCGGATGCCTGCAGAGAGCTTGTGATGAGGCTGTTTCATAATTTGTTACCTCATTCGGAGAAAAGAGGTCGAACATCAGAATGCTTTGTTGAGACTTTCAAAGGGAACCTAGGTCAAACAGCAGTGCCCACGCTCGCTCTCACAGAGTCACACAGAAATAGAGACACAGTCTGGTTGGCTGGCTAGCTGGTTATCCACCCAGCCTGAAACCCCACAGCAAATCCCACCCGCCCCTCCTCCAAATAGCAAGCAGCAAAAGGTCTGCTGCCTCATTCCAGACCCGAACACAGGACACACGTCTTCCATAGGGAGGAGCCAGGTGAGAGTAAGCCAGGTTCCCAATTGAACAGAGACCCTGCCCTCCTTTTTATCTTCACACACACACAAAAACCTTTGCAGGGTATCTGCAGTCTTTTCTAGCTTCTAGATGAGTTTACTTCTTGGAAGAATGATGACACCAGGTTGTAGTTTTAGTCAGATTCCTCCTCACCCATCCCCTTTTCAAACCTAAACAGATGAATGGAAACTGTCACATCAGACCAACCCACTCCCTTGTGGCCCCCTAAAAGGACGAGCTCCCTCTCCTCCTGACAGGTTACAAAATGATCACATTTGCTGACACGTCTTCCGCAAAACTGCTTTAGTGCCTGTGTCCACTTTCCTCACCGGAGATGAATGGTCTGCTTGGTGCTCATTTATCACGCAAGGCTCAGCTAAGATCTGTCTCCTTTATTTCTTCCCTTCTCCACTAGAAAGTCTGCACCCCACATTAATTCTTCTGTGATGACAGCTAATTCAGACTTAACCTGCCATATCTACTCAGGAGGCAGGAAGATTCTCTGTCTTCCAAATAAATAAATAAAAACAGAGCTTCACAACTTATTAAAGTGAGGCTAATTATGAACACTGATTGGTGCTACTTGGTGGCTCCATTTAAAACCCAAATTGATTTTTTCCCCTTTTCTCTGGAAGGGACATAAGTCTTCAGAACAGTCCCTACACATCCCATTTGCCCAAGTCACTGTCAAAATCTCTATTTACCACAGTCACCCGCATCAGACTTGCAAAGGAAATCTGCAAAATTGAAACTCAGCAGTGAAACAGATTAAAAGCATGAAAACTCTTTAAAATTCTGCCTTAAGTAATCTACAGTAGTGTGTCTCTTGTACAGCTTGGTTGACAACCATTTTATTTGTGGGTTGAGGGCTCCAAGGCATCCATGATGCTAATTTATAAAGGATCAACTGGGTGTTACTTGTTCAATCTGAGGCATGGTTAGAAAAAGGAATACACAGGAATCCCTAAACCCTCAGCCCTTCCCTGGCCTCCCTAATTGGGCTTCACCCCCTCCTTAGTGCATCCACAAGGGCCTGGAGCCTTCCCCTTTCCTGCTGCTTCAGCAGACCCATCTGTGTGGCCCAGGACCATGCAGAATTCACCTCTACAGCCCCAGAACACAGCACAGTTGCTGGCACACAGGTAATCAAAAGAGAACTGTCCAAAGAGTGATAATGAAAGAGTGCAGTCCCTGGTACTCTTAACCATTCCATCCAAGGGAGAATGAAGAAGAAATCTGTGCAATTTATTTATTTTTTTGAAAGCAGGACTTATTGAGAGTGCAAAAAAGCTCCCAGAGTGGGAGGGGACCTGAGGGGGTTGCCCTAAATCTGTGCAATTGAATTTGCAGAAAAATCTCAAGGAGTCTGCATGGAAAAGGCTAACGTTAATGGTTGAAACAAGCATCGCAAAGATGGAACTTCATACTCTGTCACGCCTTTTCAGAGCACTACTGAGTCTTCTCCCTGAAGCTAGGAAAAGGACCCGTCATTGGGGAACTGAGACGTGTGCTGGAGGGGGTCAGCAGGAAAGGACATTTGCTTTCAAACCAAAGGCTGGCAGACATTTCGAAGGAAGAGTACAGAGGAAAAAAAAGTGTTGGAGCTGTAAGTATTCTGGTCGGGCCATCTACACAGCTTTGGACCTCAGAGAAGTTGTGCAAATGCAGCCCTTCTCAGGACCAGAAAGTGAACTCTCAGGGCACTTGAGTGGACAGGACAGAGCCAGCTTAGAAGGGGGAAACAATGGCTGGCACTGGTAGGCCCCATCTGTAAAGAAGACTAGATATCGTCGCAGCCAGGGGCGGCCGGCCCACATTGCTGTAGGCAAAGAGAAAGGAATGCAGAGTTCCGAGAGAATCAGAAAAACAAGCCAGGCAGAGAGAGGGGTTCCCAGCTAGTGAGACAGAGAAGGAACTTGGGGGAAAGCCCAAAGTAACTTCCTCCTAACTTTGGGCAAGGAGGGGCTTTATGTTCAACGAGGTCTGCAGCAAGCAGTCTTAATCTCCCTTTTGAAAATGCAAAGTGTGTTTACCCAGTAAATAATTTAAGAAAGAATATACACTTGAAAGAAGACATCCATTGAAACAGCCAGGCTAAATTGCCTCCAGGCAAAAACTTGTGCATTTGCATGCTGCATTCTATTAAATGAGCACACTGTGGCTTTAAAAGAATGCAGAGCCAAAATAAAAGGAATGTGGGCCTGAAACATCAAGGATTCTTCAAGTTTACATTATGAATCACAGTGCTGTTGATACAAGATGAATTAACCATTTACTTTGAGGCTGAACTCACAAAGTACTATTGAAAGTACTGATCCCCATGTGGAACCCAGGGAGCGGTTAATCTTTCCATTGCCAGTCTCCTCCCTGCCTGGAGACCAGCTCCTGCGTGTGGCAGCCGAATCACAGAAGGCTGGTTCCAGTGCAGCGGGCAGGCGCGGCATCTGGCACAGTTCTCTGCTCTTGCTTGAGGAGCCTGGAATTCCACAGGAGCAGGTATTACCAGCCTTCTCCGAGACCCAGTTCTCTACTTCTAGGCATGGACTGTGCTCACCTGTCTTTTGATGTTAGGTGTGGACATGGGACGTGCTTTGGCTAAAGAAATGTGACTCAAAGCGCTGGGTGTCACTTCCAGGTGGAGGCATCTAACTTCCAGTGCTTGTCTCTCCAGTTGGTTCTTCCTGCTCTTCTAATTTGGGGACCAGAGGGTGCAAGTGAGAGGACGCTGGAAACACCTTTTGCCTGGATCCTTGGGTCATCACTCATGGAGGACCATGCCTCTGGAGACTCACCGGGACTTGCGGTGATCTTGCACTAAGCCAATGAGATTTGGAGGTTGATTGCTACTGCAGTATACCATTAGCTACCACAAGTGCTACAGTACTGCCTCCCTCCTCAGACAAAAGGAGGCATCTGACCCAGCCAAGAGAGGTTTTGGTTTAATATGTTCCAGAAACCAAGATATGATGAGGGCTGATAAGAATTTTTTTCCTTGAAGAACAGGTTTTTGCCTCTTTATTTTTAAAAGTTAGGATCCTTTTCTGTCCTCTTGGTCATGACGTTTCTCACTGAAGAATCAGGGGCTTCTTCTGGCTGAAACCAATACTATGGTGTGTTGATGAGAGATGATGATACCACATATGGGGCTCTGCTTCCTGTGTATAGCAGATACACATTGGCTGTAATCATTTCTCTATTCTAAACGTCTGATGCTACCCCTAGCTCCAGTGGTAGAATTGTGACTGAGGCTAAGATAGTTAGCATATTCCACGTCCTGGTCATGGAGACTGAACCAGGAATAGGCTTGTGACCTAAACCAGGCCAGCAGAGTGCATCTCAGCACCTTGACTTGGAATGCTGCATCATTGTGACAGTTTGGTATGTGGGGCTGGATCTGCAGTAGCCATTTTGTTTCCATGAGGAAAGTTGGCCAAGAAAGAAGCTGATCCATGGAAAGCAGAGAAGTAGAACCCCAGTCCTGAAGACAGGGTGACCCTCTTCATCATCTGATCTTTCCTTTGGACTTTGACCTTTTTGAGAAAACCAATTGTCTTTATTTTTCAAGTTTGTTTGAATTGAATCTTCTCTTATTTATGAGCAAAAAGCTTTTTTTAAGTTGAATCATCCTGATTCCAAAATCAAGTCCTTCATTTTGGCATACATATATTTTCCCCTCCTCTTCTAAGAATAATTTCTTGATCAGACCCCTCTCGCTCTTGTATTTCCCAGTGCATCTCTCTTATCACTACATCTACCACGTTTTATGGTTATCTCTTTTTGTGTAGTTTTCTCCAGTAAAAAGTGGATCTTCCAGCCGGGCTCGGTGGCTCAGCCTGTAATCCCACGCCTTGAGAGGCTGAGGTGAGTGGATTGCCTGAGCCCGCGGGTTCGAGATCCACCTGGGCAACTTGGCGAGACCTCATCTCTACAATAAATCAAAAAAATCAGCCGGGCGTGGTAGCGTGCGCCTGTAGTTCCAGCTACTTGGAAGGC
>CAUYQG010095157.1:0-11544 GCA_963574415.1 Tarsius wallacei
TTGATATCTGCTTAAGGGAGGAGCTGTGATTCAAAATCTATCTGCAGGTTCTGGTATCCACTGGCAGGTGTATGGATAATCTGAAACCCACTTCACACTGCCTTGGAGTCTGTTTGTGCAGTGGGGTTGTAGGTTTACTCCTTGAAATAAAATGAGGTTAACAGAGGGAGGAGAATGCGGCAGAGAGTGGGGGGAAGAGGGGGATGGAGAGAGAGAAGAGAAAGGGGGGAAACAGATGAGTGTACCAACAAATGGAGAAAGAGACCTAAACTGAAACAGATGAAAACAATAGACCACGGCTACAGACTACCCAACTCCCATACAAAAAAAAACCCTGAAACATACATTGATGCTCACATACAAGCTAACCAACCACCTTATTGGTGTGCTGTTCCTCTAGACAAAGATATGGTTTACAGAGAGGAGAAAAGAAAAGGGAAAAAAAGGAACAAAACAGTAGGAATAGAATCATGTCATTAAACTAACAGAACCAATGAAGCACACTCTGAGACTTTTCATTTAAGACCAATGTCTTTTCAGCTCTGATTTCTAGCTGTCTTCTCAGGCTGGTAAATTTGTTCACAGTTACGGTCAGTGCCCCTGTCCTGCTGTGAAGGGCAGTTAAGGTCACCAGCCAGTTCTCTGCTCAAATCTGGCCTGTATCTGTTTTTTAAGCTGCTTTTTTCCCCCCATTTCAATGTCATTACCTTAAATCGCCAGCAGGTGGTGCTATCTCACCACTCCAGATGGTCTTTGTCTCAGCCGCTGGCCCCAAAGGGGACAGAGCTGGGTGAGAGCTGGCTCAGAGAGTAGAGAGAGGCTGGAGATGGGAGCCTGCCTCAGGCACACGGAGGAGACCCAAGGCCTGGCAGGACATCACGGTGGCTGTAGAGATGGATGCACTCTCAGCAGATCTTGCTTGCAGGGGCTTCAGGATCTGAAGTCGTGGATTGCCTCAGGCACAGGTGGCGCAATGTATAAGGGCCGCAACTGAGGTGGCGGCAGTGGCAACGGCTGCTCTGTCTGCGGCTTCAGGGTTTGTCCAGACCGGCGTGTTGCTTCAGCGGTGGCGATGGCTGAGCTCCACGTGAACAGCAGGCTGCCAACAATGGGATCCACAGCCCCGGGGGAGACAGCCAGAAACCTTCTGCATTCTCCTTGGTGGAGGGTCTAATAGACCAGGCTGCCCCGTCGCCATCTTGCCCCTTATTCCTACTTCTTCCAGGATTTCTTTTTCAGCCAATTTCAGTTTCTTTTCTGCCTCTGACAGCTGTCTCTCCCTTTCTGCCTGGTCATGCTCGCTCATTTTCAACTTCCTGAGGTGGCAAAGAAGTGCACGTTATCCAGTACCCTGTTGGAATTCTTCCTTTCTTCCCTCCAGTGTTTGAATGCTATGATTCAAAGGCCCTGCCCTATTTTCCCATATATAGACAGTCTGACAATTACATCAGAGGTAGAAGTGAAGTGTCCCATAGAGGTACCAAACAAATCCATCTCTGGTCTGCTGGCCTATCCTTTGCAATTCTATGCTCTCTTCATAGCTCTACACATGTATTACTATTTAATAATTAGAAAATTAATAAAGGAATATACAAAGCACCTATTAGATGCACCGTGTTATAGGATCAGATTTGTCCTTGAGATGGTGAAAGCTCATGTATTTCTTGGTGGAAACCTGTCATGACCAATTCATGATGACTAAATCCATCAGGATAGAGCAGGGCATCATCATTTCTCTGATTCCTTCCAAGTAGAAACCTGAACCACAGTCAAAGAAAGGCTAGTGCCAGTACCCAGACAATCTGCCTTAGAAGAACAGAGCCTTCTAGGACATAATGTTAACCCTGCTGGTCACTCCTGGATATTTGTTTAATTCCAGAATTGAACACTTATCTACTTTAAAGATCCTGATGAGGGAAAAATTAAATCTTAGTGCTGGTCACAACTACTGAGTAAACAAGATCTGAATGGCTTTCT
The DNA here is from genome assembly GCA_963574415.1 of Tarsius wallacei. NCBI lineage: Eukaryota > Metazoa > Chordata > Mammalia > Primates > Tarsiidae > Tarsius > Tarsius wallacei. The sequence goes on from CAUYQG010095157.1 coordinate 1,978, forward strand.
AGTCTGGGGGTTATCACTTGGAATCAGATTACAGTTGGAAAAACACCCACCTCAGTGTTCAACTACTTTTAGAAGGATGAGTTCACAGGTAGTGGAGGCAGAAATGGGCTAAGACCCAAAATAGTTGATTTGCTGTGTTGCCGTCAAAACACTTTATTCAGTATTCTGATTCATAAGCTCTTACTAGATATCTTATTTAATATGGATGGCACAAAAAAAGTAAAGAACTCAAGGAAATGGAGAAAAACACTTAGCAGGGAATGTTTGTGACCACACAGGCAATCCATCAGCAAATGCTTTCTGGAGTGACCTAATGCAGTGAGTGTGTTGTGAGGTGGTGAGATTATAAACAGGAACAGGTGCCCTCCAATCCTAAAGGTGCTTACCATTCAGGGAAACAAGAAGACAGTATGGACATAGCTATCCATGTCATGCATATAAGAAATAACCCAAAACGGAGTCTTGAGAGAAGGTAAGGAGAGGTTCTGCTTTTATATGGTGAGTGTATCTGAAGACCCTGATATCTCAGAGAACTATCAAACACACTGAACAGAATAAGAGATGCATGATTCAATGCATCCAATTGCTAGCATCCTGTTAAGAAGCATGAGGCCAAGTTGGAGAAAATAAAACTAAGGACCAAGGTCAGCCTGGAGTTGAAGTCATCATCCACTAGTTTCATCATTCAATTCCAAGAGAGACTACAGAGATGCAAACAAGATGAGAGGATTTTACAGAGATTTGGGGGCTTTGAAGGAAAAAGCATGGAGTACATGGTCTGTTAAAGGAGTTTCCCATAATGTAGTCCACTGATTTTGGTTGGGACACAGAAGTTACAGAGTAGGAAAAAAAATGGAAAAAAATGCACTGGCTTCTCTAGGGACTAACCCTGCAGTGAGTGATGTCAATTGCTGACTGAATTAAGTGTATGATCAGAGTAAACTCTCATCATCATAAGAGGTCTCAATTTTTCTCTAAATATTTTCCTGGTGTCTTGCATTTAATAAAAATATGGCAGGACAGCACAATGTGATCGGACAAAAATCTAAAAGACTGTGTAAATGAATTCAGAGGAGATCCAGATATTGAAGTTAACAATAGAGATAATAGTATCTCCCCTTTCCCCAAGAGACAGACAAACAAAAATATGTAAAGGGAAGGAAAAATGGCAGACTACAGAAATCAAGACAGGGAGGGAAAGCACAATTCTTTACCACATGAATGAACCACAAATATTGCAGAAATGACTCTAATGGAAATCCCAAGTATCTTCATTTGTTGATGCATGTCTTATACAAAAGTATTTGTATCACTGATCACATGAGCATTATACTTTCTCTTCTTCATAGATTTCATAAAGACTGTCTATTCTTCTTTTCAGCATTTTGAATTCCGTGTCATTTGCAGCTTTCAGAGATCTCAATATATCATGATCTTGGTCGTCCAGACTTTTTTTATACTCTGGAATGGATAAAAAAAGTTACATTTGGTGCCTTCAATTAGATATGAAATTTTGGCTATGGTAAGGAAAGGAGAACGTGAGAATCCTGAAGGCTGGAAGTCCTTGTTTTCCTTCCTAGGGCAAAGTTGTTTTTATGCTAAGAGGACTTTCTCCCCCAAAGGGCATACCTTCCAGGATGCAGGTTTTGGACCTCAAGCCCTTCTGTTTTTAATCCTCAGGCATTTCACTGACACCTCCTGACTTTAAGACAGATCGGAGAAGAGACATTTAATAAAAAATGATCACACATCATTGTGAATACTCTGAAACATTACTAAACTGTACATTTAAACATGATGAAGATTCTTGAAAACCAAGAAATTATGTTCAGTTCCCTAAATTATAAAATCTCTGGGAGTTCCATTTTGTTAGCTGCTTTTTCTTGATCTTCATTGAACCATTGTACTTGGAGCCATTCTTATCTTCAGATTCCCTTATTCCTTCCCTCACCACAGGTTTGCTAAGGCAAATTTGGACCTAACATACAATGTTCACAACATTGATCTAATTGCCAAGAATAAATGTTCATTTAGATTTCATATGATTTAATCTTCTAATCAAAGCTAATACATAGAATAGAAATCCTGCAGTGAATGGAAGTGGTTTACCTCTGAAATTCCTGAAGTGTTCACTGGAATAATAATTTTCAGGTTTTCTGTAGAATTTTATTCTTGAAAAGGGATTGGCAATAGTGAGAAACTGTCAGGGGAGGGGAGGTATGATTGACAGTTGAAGGAACCTGCTAGGGGAGGGAGGGGCATACCTCGTCAACAAAGGTACCTGCATAATCAACGTTTGTATACCTAACCCTGAATTGTACCCCACATCTTTATAATAAAAAAGAATGTTCTTCTTATAATATCTGCACATATGTTAGAAACAATTCAGAAGAAGCTCCAAGTGATATGATAAAAAGTTGAATCAACATATGCATATATCCTACAGCACCTGCTTAGTTCATGGAACAGTGGATGCTCCTAGCATGGGGTAGGACAAATGTGAATCACACAAAAAGATGAGAAATAGAGACACCATGAGCCATGAATACTTTGTGGCATCCAAATGTTCAACATCTTGTTGAGAAGATGGTAGAATAGATGACTGGATGAGAAGGAGAAAGTAGAGAATGTGTAATACTGTTCAAGTTAAACTGCTCCATTGAACTTACCTTAATGGAGTGGCTTTCTTAATGAAATATTTAAAAAGTGAAGTAAAAAGAAAAAAACACTAGGAACTTCCCCCAATGCAAATGGAAATTCTATGTTCAGCATGCAGTGTGGGGCTGGGGTTGTTTGATGGCTAGATAACATCTTCATGTTTCATGTATCTTCTGTGTTTTTAATGTAACCCGAAGTGCAGTGCTGAATGTTGTGATAATCCCTCAGGTTGTAGACAGAAAACCTACTCCCTTTTCCCTCAAACATAAGGAGGCATCCTGATATTAGTACTGTATTTCCAGGTCTTTCAGAAAAAGTTTACACACCCAGACACCCACAATTTTACTGTGATGAAAACAAAAGCTAATATGTAGAACCTAATTCAGTCAATGGGTGTAAAAACTCAAAACCCAAATTATGGTAATACTTAGTAGAATTTACTAAGTTCTGATTTTGCATATACTGACATCTCTCAGATTGAAACGTGGCACATGTACTTTGAATGATGTCATTCACAATTTAATTACCATTCCCAAATGTTTTGATGTTATCCTTAAATACAACATATTGTAGTGTTAAGAATTATTCATTATTTTTACTTTTATTTTTATAATGTATTCTAGGCAAAACAAAGAGTTTTACCTTATCTTAAATGCTTCACCAATGAGAGATTACTTTGTCTTTTAATTATTGAAAATATCTAATCTCTTTGATATTTTGATATACATAAGTATGTAGTATATGAATTTGAATTCAAACACTACAGTGCTAGAACAATCTATCATAATGTGTATGACTTTTTACACAAGTAAATAAATTATGTATGATACATATATGATGCTGGCTTTGAATGTGGACAGTTTATATAACCTGTGAAATAAGACACTAGGACAAAGAAGAGATAGCAAGATAAGTGAACTAAGGACCATAGCAGTAATTTAAAATGAAACCATAAAAAAGAAAAATGGAAAGAACTTTGATACCTTCTGTTCCCAAACATTTTTTCTAAAATTTCTGTGTTTTTCTTTATGACATCCTTGATGTTCTCAGAAACTTGATGTAGGTGAACTAAAAGAAGATAAAACAGCCTCTAAGGTTAGGAAAACACAATGAAATTGAATTATCTCCATGTATTAGCAATGAGCATACATTATCTGGCACTATGAAAATAAAGCAATGTTGTAGTTTATTTGGGTCCCAATGAAAGCAAGTTGTAGTTAGCTACATTTTACAAGTATGAAAATATTTAGCTCAGGGCAACACTTTTCTGTCCCCTCTCACTGTGGGAGCATGTCTGTCCTCTCAAAAAATCCTACTTTCTAAAACAAAATATATAGATCAATAAGAATTCTATTTTTAAAAATTCCTCTTTAATTTTTTTTCGAATTGAAGAAATACTTGGCCCTTCTCTATTTTCTTTTCTTCCAAAAGCACTACTCTTCTTACCAAATGCCATAACTTCAAATGGTTTTATTATCATCAGTGATAAGATGATAGAAAAAGCATCCACCCTAGATCTTTAACATGTCTGTGTTTCCAACTATCAAGACAAACAGGCAGATGCCTTTTAAAAAGCCCTTCATTATGGCACATTTGACCACTTCCAGGCAATCATTTCAATTTCATGGAAGGAACATTCAATGTGTGGATCTATTGACTGCATAAAGCCCTCCAATGATTTCCTGCTGCCCAGCAAGCAGTCCATCCTGAGAGAATGGGTAGGGGCTCCTGGGCCATGCTTTATGAAATCATAATGCAATGGGTACAACCATGGAGTTACCACATACTCTAACATCAGCCTTTTCATCTGCAAGATAAGAATGCTTGTTCCCACCATAAAGGTGAACAAAATGCAAGCAACTCCATCTCCAGGTGAGTCACACATGTAAAGCACCTAAAACACAGCCCACAATACCAGAACTCTCTGACAGACACTTAATTCTCTCATCTGACCCCAAACATATCTTTTCTTTGTCCATCAGAACTCTGCAGATTAGGATCTAAATACCAGGAATGCTGTATTCATGGTAACAAATTCTGGCATTTGAGGTCCTACATGTGGCGGGCGGCTACTCTGCCCCTCAACAGAAAACACAACTTAATCTTCACAGTTTAAGAAGAATACACAGAATTCATACTCCATAATTTACAGAAAGCTCATTTCCATTTGTTCCTCACTAGCATTAATGGATTTCATTGCTTAACACTCATAACATATAGTATAAACCTGTAGAATGACATATGTTTTGTCTGGCAATACCTTGGCTCTTCTCTGAGCCTCACGTTTTCCATTAGGCACAGATCATGCCTTTATCATATTTCCATTTCCCCAAATGTCAGTTCATGCCAGTGTACTCCCTCCACATTTTAGACTCATGTTATCACTTGTTTCCTAACTATTTTATTTCAGGGAAAAACCTGAATCCTAGTCTTCCTACTCATGTGGTCTCTCACTTCTCCTAATGTCACAATAATTTATAAGACCTTAACACTGATTTTTAGGTTTCAAAATAGGAAAAATAAATTTTTTAAGAAAGAAGCAAGCAACCAGACATCAGAATTCACTGTATTTACTCGTAGTTGAACTAAAACCCACACAAAACACCAGTGATAAGAAAATAAGAGAGAAGTTGCCTAAATCCTACCTTGATATCCTGAAAAGTTTATCTGGAAAGAGAGAAACAAAATTAAATTTCATGGCAGAACCTATTAAGAAATACTTGTGCTTCCTGATAAAATTAAAAAAAACTCATAATCCAATAAAATTGCAATGATCTTTTAGATTAATATTTTTAATTCATACTGCGTGGCTTAGTAAGCCATGCCCCCAAAATTAGCATTTTGGCATACTGAGTGCTTTGAATGAAAGGCAGTTTCAAGGCCTCAAAAACAAGCCTCAGATCAAGGTCTCCTTTTGACCTTCCCCCACCTCCTCTAATTCTGGTTCTGTCTTTTTTGGAGTCAGGTAAAGGGGGTTTCTTTCAAGTTTCCTGATCTGATTAAAGGAAGATCCTCCAGAAGAAATTCAATGGTCTTAAAACTCCCTCTTTAGAATTCTCAGCTAATATCCAGGAAAGGGTAATCACTGGAGTAGAGAAAACATTAAAGTCATCACCAAACCAAGACAGACTTATCATTTATTCCTATGAGGGCAGCTCCAAAAGACTATCTGGGAGACGTGATCTGTATAAAAGATAAGCTGTATTCACAGTGAAGTTGTGCGGTCCTGCCCCTCACCTTCCTGCAATTATTGCTACCTCCAGCACTCAGAGGAAACTTGCCCCAGGTCAGTTGTTTTCTATGGGTTCATTCATGTCCTCTAACATCACTGATGGCCCTTCTAAATTGCCTACATATCCATCTCCCTCTCCCCCAGGAGGAGGGTGCTATTTAAACCTCAAACATATAGTCCCTCTTGACGTCTCATATTTTGTATGGCATAAGTGTTTAGGGATATCAAAAAGTTTGTATGCATTCTTTTTCCTGCAAAGCTATCTATTATCAGTTTATTTCAGTAGTAAACTCTCACCCTGAAGAAGAGAAGCATTCCTTCCACCCATACAATAGAATTAAAAATACAAAAATCACAAAGAATTGTCTATTTTAGGAGTAATACTTTATAAACTGTTTTTCAAAAAAAACATAAATAGAAATAACTTGTTTTTATCAAAATATGTTTACTTTCTATAAAACAATCACCAATCTACATAATTTTTACAATGGTAGTGGCAGATATTCTTATAATTATGCTAAGAAATCATTTATCTAATTTTGTGTGTGAAACTCAATATTCATAATAAGTCTAGAATAGGGGTTGTTTTAAAAGCTTCCTAAAATGCTAACAAGGGCAAAATCTGTGCACTAACATATACATCAATATCTCATCAGAAAGCTCCTTAAAATCTTAAACAAAGTTGGTACTTTGCTGAATTAATAAGCAGTTTGAACAAATCAAGGCTTATATTTTATCCAGATCACTAAAACAAAGGTTGATGAAGTCAGAGATGGAGTAGGAGGTGGCCAGAGAAAATTTACAAGCAACAACAGAAACGACAGCCAACATTTGAGAAAAAACAAAAAGTGGTTCCTAAACCCAAAGACATCACAGAAACGGAATCCAGGCAGAACCCTTTTTACACACCATGTAAAGACACATTTTCTTGATCACTAAAAGATATTTCTACCACTGAAAGGGGTAATTGGTGATCGGATGCTGAGAACAGTCACCAAAACTTGCCAAGATAGTGCAGTATCATGGCTGCATCAAAGAGTCACTTATAATTATATTATCATAAGGAAATGCATCCAGGATGGCTTACAGATAATCATGAATATTCACTTTTCCTCATACCAAGCTCAAGATACGGTGAATTTCCCTGCCCCATTCTCCTCCATCCCTCAACAGGAGAAGGTGGAAAAAGCAGTGAGTTCACCAATTAATTAATATTTAGAATTTCTTTTTAAAATAAATTATTTATAACTTATAGTATTATCTTGTCGAATAAAGGGAGTCTTAAAAAAGTTCAGGGAAATGCTTATTATGGAAAATGATGCATGAATTTCACATTTTTGGCACCAAAATGAATTCATACTAACTTGTTATAACATGTTTGAAAAGGGTCTAATTTAAGGCACTAAAAAAAGACATCAGGTTGAAACCACCTCCTCATCAGATCAACATGAATTCTACTAAATATGAAGCATGAATATCAAATTCTTGGCAAAACTTGGATAGAAGAATAATAAATGATTGACACCACATCACAGATCCAAGAAGTTCAGAATAGAATAAATAACCCTACACGGAGATAAATAATACCCAATCTACAAAATTCAAAGACAGAGAAAATCTTGGAAGAAGCTACAGAAAAAATGAAAATCTTACCTCCAGGGTAAGAAAGTTAAGAATGGAGGGGGGCCAAGATGGCGACCGGGCAGCGTGGTCTGTGAGACCTCCACAGAAGAGGACACAGAAAGACTCTGGCTCTCTCCCAGGGGGCCTGCTCCCCACACGGAACTTGTCCACGGACACCGCAGAGGCACCACAGCGGGCCGGAGGTAAAAGCGGCCGCCGCCCCCACTGGCAGCCCGGGGCCGCTACCAGCGACCCAGGGTGCTGCTGGCGATCCGGGGCCGCCAGCGCCACGGACGCCGCTGACCCGAGGCGTGCCGCCGCCGTCGCCGCAGCGACCCGGGGTGTGCCGCCGCGGACACCGCCGCCAGTGATCCAGGGCCCGCCCATGCCGCGGACGCCGCTGACCCGAGGCGTGCCGCCGCCACAGCTGTCGCCGCCACGGCGACCCGGGCGTGCCATCGCGGACGCCACTGCCGGCGATCCGGGGCGCGCCCACGCCGCAGATGCCGCTGACCCGAGGCGCGTCGCTGCCGCCGCCGCTGCTGGCGACCCAGGGCCCACCACCACCGCAGCCGCTACCAGCAACCTGGTGGCACCACTGCCGCCAGTGGCCCAGGGATCACCGCTGCCGCTGTCAGCGGCTGGGGACCCGGCGCCACCACTGGCGTCTGGGGGGGCAGCACTGCTGTCGCAAGCGGCTCGGCTCACCGCTGCAGCCAAGACACCGCTACTGATCACCACTGCTACCACCGCCACTGATCATTGCAGCGGGATGCTGTAGGCGGCTCCACCCGACCCACCGCTGCAAGCGGCTTGGCCCGCCCCGGCCCCGCAGCAAATGGCTCGGCTGGGCTAGCCACCTGCGGTCTAGACACTCCTCGCTCTCACTGCTGCAGCCGGACACCATCATCAACGCTGTGGTCCTGGAACTGTCACCGCCTCAGTCTAAATACGGTTGCCTCTGCAGCCTGTGTCTGAGGTGATCCACCCCTCCACACAGGATATGCTGAGACTTAGATCACTGCTGCTGCCACTGCCACCACAACTGCTGCTCTGACTTTTGGGTGAGCTTTGGATCTCCTCCTGTGAGCCCATCCCCAGCTGGCCCTCTCTCAGGCTCCCCCCCTGTGGGACAAGCAACTGAGGTAAAGTCCATCTGGAGCCGTGAGACAGCACCACCTGCTGGCGACTCAAGTTTTCGCTTGTTTTCCTTCTGTTTCCTTTCCTTCTTTCTATGAACTAGATCTTCTTTCTCTCTTTTCCTTGTTTTTTGCCTATAAACTTGCCAACCTGGGAAAATAAGAAGATTGGTTAGCTTGTTTGTTATATCAATATATGCTTTAGTATTTGTTTGTTTGTTTGTTTGTTTGGTTTTTGTTTGTTTGTTTGTTCTTGTATCGGAATCAGTCAGCTTGTAGCTGTAGTCTACTGTTTTTATCTGTTTCAGATTTTATCTTTCTCTCCAATTGGTAGTACACCTGTCTGCTCTCCCCCTTACCCTTTTCTCTTTCTATCCCCCCGCACCCACACAGTCTCCCCCACTTTCTTCCCCCTGTTAACCTCATTTTATTTCAGGGAGCAAACCTACAACCCCACTGCAAGGTTATATTCCAAAGCAGTGGGAAGAGGGCTTCAGATTATCCACACACTTGTCAGCAGATACCAGATACCAGGACCTACAGATAGGGTTTGAATTATAGCTCCCTCCATAGGTAAATCTCAAAAGTGTAAAAAGGGACCACCCCCAATCTATAGTGCAGGTCCAGAATTGAATAGGAGATTGAACAAACAGAAGTAAAGGCAATTCCTCCACAGTTGAATAACAGAATCAAAGAAGATGGAGACGTGGAGGAAAGGGTTCGGGGAAAACAAAATAAAACAAAACAAAACAAAAAAACAGCACAAATGAAGAAAAACCAAAAGAAGAACATGGGTCTCTCCCAGACCCCTGGGAGGGCAGACACCAAGATAACTGACTTCGGAATGCAAACTATGAAGAGCCCCCAAAATGATTGGTATCAAACTACAACTCTTGATATCAAGACAATAATGGA
>CAUYQG010095160.1:0-15833 GCA_963574415.1 Tarsius wallacei
CAGAAGATTCCAAATCACCAAAATAAGAGCCCAAATATAGGACATGGAAGACAAAAATATAGAAAACATCAATAAAACAAAAAGCTTGTTCTTTGAAAGAATTAAGAATGATGGACCCCTAGCCAGAATGACCAAGAAAAAGAAAGAAAAAGCCCAAATAAACACAATCAGAAATATAAAAGATCATATTGCAACTGACCCCGAAGAAATACAAAAGATTATCAAAGATTACTATGTACACCTATATGGAAACAAACTTGATAACCTCAATGAAATATAGGACTTTCTGACATCACGCAACTTCCCCAGGTTGAAACAAGAAGACATTGAGACACTAAATTGACCAATAACAACCCCGGAAATTGACTCTGTCATATGAAAACTACCTACAAAAAAAAAAAAAAAAAGCCCTGGACCAGATGGCTTTCCAGCAGAATTCTACAAAATGTACAAGGAGGAGCTGATACCAATCCTATTGAAAATATGCCAGGCAATTGAGAAAGATGGCATTCTCCCCAAATCATTTTACGAAGCTAACATCACACTGATACCCAACTGGGTAAAGATCCAACAAAAAAAGAGAACTGCAGGCCAATATCCCTGATGAACATAGATGCAAAAATCCTCAACAAGATTCTAGCAAGTCACAATCAAAAACACATCTCAAAAATCATCTACCATGACCAAGTAGGCTTCATCCCCAGGATGCAGGACTGGTTCAACATTCACGAGACCATAAATGTAATTAAATACATCAATAGATGTAAAAACAAGAACCACATGATTATATCATTAGATGCAGAAAAAGCTTTTGATAAAATCCAGCATCCTTCTTTACAAAAACACTCAAACACCTAGGTATAGAAGGAACATACCTCAAAATAGTAAGTGCCATCTACAATAAACCCACAGCTAACATATTGCTAAATGGACAGAAACTGGAAACATTTCCCCTGAAAACTGTAACAATTCAAGGCTGCTCACTCTCACCCCTCTTGTTTCACATTGTGTTGGAAGTCCTAGCTCGGACAATTAGACAAGAGAAGGAAATCAGGGGTATCCAAATAGAAAAAGAGGAAGTCAAGTTATCTCTCTTTGCTGATGATATAATCTTATACCCTGAAAATCCAAGAGAATCTGTCAAAAACCGGTCGCACTGATAAAGGACTTTGACAAAGTCCCAGGGTACAAAATAAATGTGCAAAAGACTATTGCATTTCTATATACCAACAACAAGCAGGCAGAGACCCAAATAAAAAGCACAATCCCATTCACAATAGCCACAAAATAATGAAATACCTCAGCATCTTCCTAACCAGAGAGGTGAAAGACCTTTACAATGAGAACTACAAAACACTACTCAAACAAATCCAAGAAGACACAAACAAGTGGAAAAATAGTCCATGCTCATGGACAGGAAGAATCAACATTGTTAAAATGTCCATCCTACCAAGGGCAATCTACAGATTCAACACAATACCCATTAAGTTACCAATATCATTCTTCTCAGACCTGGAAATGACAATACAGAAATTCACATGGAAACATAAACGACCACAAATAGCCAAAACAATCCTTAGCAAAAGAAACAAAGCAGGAGGTATCCCACTTCCAGACTTCAAACTTGACTATAAGGCTACAGTAATCAAAGCAGCCTGGTATTGGTACAAGAACAGGCACATAGACCAATGGAACAGGATAGAGATTCCAGAAGCAAAGCTTCAATTTCTCAACCAACTCATCTTTGACAAAGCCTCCAACAACAACCATGGGGGAGAAGAGAACCTATTCAGTAAATGGTACTGGGAAAACTGGCTGACCACATGCAGAAGATTGAAACAGGACCCCTACCTATCACCATGCACAAAAATTAACTCTAAATGGATCAAAGATCTAAATGTAAAACCTCAAACTATAAGAATCCTAGAAAATGTAGGAGACATCCTTATGGAAATTGGATCTGGGAACCAATTCCTATTCAGAACCTAAATGCCCATACCTTAAAACATAAGATTAGCCGGGCTCGGTGGCTCAGCCTGTAATCCCTCACCTTGGGAGGCTGAGGTGAGTGGATTGCCTGAGCCCGTGGGTTCGAGACCTGCCTGGGCAGGCGAGACCTCATCTCTACAGATAAATCAAAAAATTAGCTGGGCGTGGTAGCGCGCGCCTGTAGTTACGGCTACGCGGAAGGCTGAGGCGGAAGGATCGCCGGAGCCCAGCAGGTCGAGGCTGCAGTGGCCGGGAGCAGCTTCTGCACTCCAGTCTGGGCGACAGAGCAAGACTCCAACTCAAAAAAATTAAAAAATAAAAAATAAAAATAAAAATAAGATAGACAAGTGGGACCACATCAAACTAACGAGCTTCTGCAAAGCAAAAGAAACCATCAAAAGAGGAGGGAGACAGCCCACAGAATGGGAAAAAAATATTTGCCAACTGTATATCTGACAAAGGCCTAACATCTAGGATCTATAAGGAACTCAAATGCTCTGAAAAGAAAAGCCCCATTACAAGGTGGGCAAAAGACACGAATAGACCCTTTTCAAAAGATATACAGGCAGCCAACAGACACATGAAAAAGTGCTCAGCCTCACTCATCATCAGAGAAATGCAAATCAAAACCACATTGAGATACTGCCTAACCCCAGTTAGAATGGCCATCATTAATGAAACAAACAACAGGTGCTGGCCAGGATGTGGAGAAAAAGGAACGCTTCCACCCTGCCGGTGGGAATGCAAACTAGTGCAACCTCTTTGGAAGATAGTGTGACAATTTCTGAAAGAACTAGAAATTGACCTTTCATATGACCCAGCAATCCCCCTATTGGGAATATACCTGGAAGAACTCAGATCATTCTACAAAAAAGATACCTGCACACATATGTTTGTTGCAGCTCTATTCACAAGAGCAAAAAGATGGAACCACCCATGTTGCCCATCGAAGCTGGACTGGATAAAAAAAATGTGGTACATATACACAATGCAATATTATGCAGCCATAAAGTAGGACAAACAAGTCGGGCTTGGTGGCTCAGCCTGTAATCCCGCGCCTTTGGGATGCTGAGGTGAGTGGATTGCTTGAGCCCGTGGGTTCGAGACCCGCCTGGGCAACTTGGCGAGACCTCATCTCTACAATAAATCAAAAATTAGCCAGGAGTGGTAGTGCACGCCTGTAGTTCCAGCTACTTGGAAGGCTGAGGCGGAAGGATCGCCGGAGCCCAGCAGGTCGAGGCTGCGGTGGCCGGGAGCGGCCACTGCACTCCAATCTGGGTGACAGAGTGCGACTCCAACTCAAAAAAAAAAAAAAGGACAAACATATGGACTACGCAGCAACTGGGATGGATTTAGAGTCAATCATACTCAGTGATCTATCACTGAAACAAAGGACAGAGTGCCATGTATTCTCATTCATAAATGGACCTTGAACAATTATAATACTGTAAGAAGGGGATTGGCAGTAGTGGGAAACTGTTAGGGGAGGTGGGGTGGGATTGGCAGTTGAGGGAAACTGCTAGGAGAGTTTCCCTCATGATTAACGTTTATATACCTAACCCTGAATTGTACCCCACATCTTTATAATAAAAATAAAATAAAAATTTTTAAAAGTTCATTCAGACAATATTTTTTAACTGGTGAGTTTAACTTTTTATGATTAGTGGTACATTAGATTTATTTCTACTATATAATTTTGATATTTTCTAGTTACCATTCTTTTTAAAAATGCTTTTTCTCTTTTTGCTACCTTCTGTTGGATCAGTTCAATTTTGTCTACTCCTCTTTACTCTTTGTTGGTTTGAACATGATATATTCTATTTTTATTACTGTAAGGTTAATTTAAAATTTTTAGCTTGCATACTTAGTCAATAACTTTCTGCTCCTCCCTAACAATATTAAGGCCTTAAAACATTTTATTTACTTACTTGCTTGTTTGTTTGTTGAGTCAGGGTCTCACTCTGTTACCAGGCTGGAATGCAGTGGCACGACTATGGCTCACTGCAGTGTCCACCTCCTGGGCTCAGGTAAACCTTCTACCCTCAGCCTCTCGAGAAGCTGGGACTATAAGTGCATGACACTATGCCTGGCTATTATTTTGATTTTTCTGTAGAAATGAGGTCTTGCTATGTTGCCCAGGCTGGTCTTGAACTCCTGGGCTCAAGCAATCGTTACACCTTGGCCTCCAAAGAGCTGGGATTACAGCTGTAAGCCATCCCCACCCCCAGCCTCTTATAACATTTTAGATAGTGTCATTTCTCCATTGTTTATTTGCGTTCTTATTAAATAGTTTAGTTCCATCTTGCTTTAAAGTCCCCTAAATTAGTTATAATAAAATTAATTATTGTTTTATAAAAAGTCAGTTCCTGTTTAGGTTTTCCATATGTTTATTCATTTCTTTGCTCACTCTTTCTTACAATGTCTCTTCCTTCTGGATTCAATTTCTTTCTTACTGATCTTCCTTCATCCTTCTAAGTGCAAGTCTGGTAATAATACTCTTATTTTGCTTCCCTCAAAAGGTCTTTATTACTTCTTACTATTGAGTGATTATTTACCTGGGTGGAGAATCTAACGAAGCCATTGTTTTCTCTTAGCAGTTAGAAAATATTATCTCATTGTTTTCTGCTATTGTATATGCTTTTATTTTTATTTTTATTTTTTATTTTTTTTTGAGTTGGAGTCTCACTCGGTCACCCTGACTGGAGTGCAGTGGCTGCTCCCGGCCACCGCAGCCTCGACCTGCTGGGCTCCGGTGATCCTTCTGCCTCAGCCTTCCGAGTAGCCGGAATTACAGGCACGCGCTACCACACCCGGCTAATTTTTTTGATTTATTGTAGAGATGAGCTTTTACCTGCCCAGGCGGGTCTCGAGCCCGCGGGCTCAGGCAATCCACTCACCTCAGCCTCCCAAGGTGCGGGATTACAGGCTGAGCCACAGAGCCTGGCTTTTGCTTTGTTATTTTGACAGATATTTTCAAATTCCTCTACATAGGGTTTATAAACAATTTGCACTCGTTGGCAATTTATAGAGCATAGGATCCATTTTTACCTTTTTAAAAAACTTCAAGTAGTATAAATTTATTATCTACACCTGAGCATGATGTAGACCCAGAGCTTTGATTTCTGTAGGCATCCTAGGTAGAGCAAGTTTTCCTACTACTTCACTTGGCAGATGGGTAGAGCATGCCTAGTCTCTGTATCATAACATATGTGCCTTTTCAAGCTCCCATTTGATTTCAGGGCCTTGGTTTCAACTCCTTCAAGTATGGCCCTGTTTCTTTGTGGGCATTAAAAGTCTTGACACTTAGACTAGATGTTACATCTAGTTTCTTTTTTTTTTTTGAGTTGGAGTCTCACTCTGTCACCCAGACTGGAGTGCAGTGGCTGCTCCCGGCCACTGCAGCCTCGACCTGCTGAGCTCCGGAGATCCTTCCACCTCAGCCTTCCAAGTAGCGGGAATTACAGGCATGCGCTACTATGCCCAGCAGATTTTTTAATTTATTGTAGAGATGAGGTCTCGCCAAGTTGCCCAGGCGGGTCTCGAACCCGTGGGCTCAGGCAACCCACTCACCTCAGCCTCCCAAAGCGCTGGATTACAGGCTGAGCCACCGAGCCCAGCTACATCTAGTTTCTTATTTTCTCTGGCTTCTACAGTTCACCTTTAGACTTTGTCACTCTGTTTTGGTTTCCTGTTAAAGAAAATTTTCCTTTCTCTCTTTTGAGCTCAGCCATATCGGGTTTTTTTTGGTTTTTTTTTTTTAAGTGTTATTTATTCAATTGTGTAAAATATGCATAACATAACATTTATCATTGTAACCATTTTGAAGTGTGCAATTCAGTGGCATTAAGTATATTTACATTGTTGTACAACCATCACCACTATCCTCCTTTTTTCCTTGCAAAATTGAAACCCTGTACCCATTAAACAATAATTCTCCATTCCCCCTTCCTTCTGCTCCTGGTAACTACAATGCTGCTTTCTGTCTCTATGAATTTGACTATTCGATGCACCTCATATGAGTGGGATCAGGTAAGTATTTGTCTTTTAGTAACTGGCTTATTTCACTTAGCATAATGTTGTCTAGGTACATTCATGTTGTAGTGCAAATCAGAATGTCTTTTTAAGGCTGAATAATATTCATCATCTGTCTCTACCACATTTTGTGTACTCTCATTCATCCATGATGGGCACTTAGGTTGTTTCAACCTTTTGGCTATTACGAATAATACTGTTATGAACATGGATATGCAAATATCTGTGTCCCTATTTTCAGTTCTTTTGAGTATATAACCAGAAGTGGAATTATTGGATGATATAGTAATTCTGTTTTTAACTTTTTGGGAAATTGCCCTTTATTTTTCATATCCACCAGCAGTGCACAAGGGTTCCAATTTCTCTACATCTTCACCAACACTTGTTATTTTTTGATAATAGCCATCCTAATGGGTGTGAAGCGGTATCTCATTGTAAGTCATATATTTTCTCTAGCATTTTAATGTTTGTAAATAAAGGGTGAGGTGAAAGGTGGTCCACATTGCTAAGACTGCTATGTGCTAGAACTGCTAGACCTATCTATTTTTAATGCACATTATTTAACTAATTTTTCTATATTTTGGAGAGTATCCAAATTCTAAGTACATAAAAAATGCATGACATTTCCCTTGAAAATAAAAAAGACTTTATCCTAAAATTGTTTAATAAATCTCCCAGTTTCACTTAGAGTATCACGAGCCAAGAATCATAATCCCCCTGTCTGCCATTCTCTGGCTTGTTTCTAACCTATCTTTTTTTTACAGTCCTTTCTGTAACAATAACTATTTCTTTGCAATCACTTTATTGGTACCATCACTAATGCTTTATGTTTTGATCCTGTCTCAGAGTCATACATTACTACCCTCCCAGCCTCCCACAATATCACTGCCATCCCAGGGTTTTGGCTCTTGAACATAATTCAGTTTAATATCTCTAGATATTAAGGCCTTGTAACAATCCATTCACACTTCCTTTACAGCTGCCTATATAATTGTCAAAGAGATCTAAGGGAACAAGGATATAATCATTAAGGACATCCCCAGTGACTCTGTAAATAGTCTTGCTTTCCTTATCCTACTCTAGATTGAGGTCTTTAAGATTATCAGTGAGGAAATCAAGTGCCCCATGAATTACATTTAATCTTCAGTCATACTTTTCCTGGCCAGATGTTTAGACTATATCAAAAAGGGACAGAGATGGGAAACTGAAAGATCAGTGTTTGGGTTGGCTTTAGTGCAAAGTAAACAAATGCTGCAAAGTGTTTATAAGGACAGCCTTTCAATATGGAGTTGATTGTGGATTCCTGACTACCCTGCTCCTTAGCTGTTTTGTCAATATCAATCTTTCTTTAAAGGGGAAGGTCCTGAATTGGCCCTTTGCTGAGGGATATTGTTAGAAGACACAGAGAAAGGAAGTACCACGGTGTTGGTGTTTCCCTAGAGCCCTCAGATGGTAAAATTGGCTTTCCCACGGGTCTGACTTGCTATCTTCTCCGTGCTTGGCAGAGTTCTTGACATTACAGAACTGAGCTGATGACAGTCACAATGAGCAATGACCGTAGTCTCCTTCCTTCGGAGACTTTCCCAACATTTCTCAATTACTTAGTCCAAGAATCAGCTGGCGTAGCCCTCTGTCTGCTCACTGCCTGGGCCAGGGTGAAGCCAAGTGTCTTGTTGGACAAATAGCCTGTGGGCCCGAATCTGGCTCCTGCCCATGCCTTGGAGAGAAATCTAGATGCAGAGGTTGAAGAACAGGGTTGGGCCATATGCTTGCCTGGCAGGTGCTTCACAAGAGCTCAGGATGCATAAAGGAAGGCTTCAACTGCTAATGAGGGGAGGGAGGGGGGATAAGGGCACACAACCAGCCACTGGGAGAAAGGGCTTGCTAGAAGCCCCAAACTCACCTTCATGTAATTTGCTTATGTACCCCACAACTCTAAAATAAAATAAAATAAAATATTTAAAAGGCCTTCAAAAGCAGTGAGCTTAAAAGGATCTTTCCTATGGCCTCTTTCTTCTGTAGCCGTGTACAAAGGCCAGTTTGTATACAGTTTTTGGAGCTGTATACAATGGCCAGTTTGTCGTGCAGTGTTTGTTAGTAGGGGTGTTACTGGTATGTGGGAGGCACCATTCATTGTGCTTGACTGTTCTGTCCATTGTAGGATGTTTTACATCCTTGTCATCTAGTCACTAAAGGCCAGTAGCACTCTTGTGACAGCCAAAAGCGTCCTTGCATTTTCAGATGTTCTCTGGAAGATGTGCCAGTAAAGGAAACTTGAACTGTTCTGGAGTGTATCTTTTGGATTACTTGGTTCCTTGTCTTCAGTCTCAAAGTACTCTTTTCTACCCTCCACCCCAATCCATACTGGTGAACGTGATGGGCTATTCTCTGGGGAGAAAAATATTAGAAACCCCCTTTTTCATGGAGTTGTCTTTGTGGTGTAGGGTTGCACTGGCAGTTAAAAATGTTGACTCTGGAGCCATAGTGTGTGGAGTCGTATATCATCTCTACCATCTATCAGCTGTGTGACCCGGGCCAGTTACTTAATTTCAGTTTTCTTATCTATAAATGGGGGATACTATTTACCTATCTTATAGAATTGTTGTGAAGATAAATTAGTATGTTTCAACTGCTTTACACAGTGCTTCATCGATACTTTGTACTTAACAACTGGTTAACTACTATTATTTTTATCATCATCAATAATGTGGATCAGAGAAGACTTGACCATGAAGTGTGTAACATAAACAGAGCAAAATCAACTAATGACAATAACCCTAGCGATGGAAGAGAAGTGTTAACACTGCTTGGCTGTGGGGCTGGCCAGGATCGTGCTGCCTGGAGGTTGGTTGGAGTGCATGCCAGCGGGGAGTGCCAACCAAGTATTTTGTTTTCCTGTTTCTCTCTTTGACATTCTCTCAATCTTTTCCTCAGAACCATGACTGATGAGATTTGTGCAATTTGGGGGACCCAGTTTGCTAAAAGGCCACAAGGCCTGTAAACTATTTTCCCAACAGTGCAGGGAAAAATTATTTCTGCCTAAGCACTGCATGACATGAACTGAGAGTCCTTTCCTGTTAACTTTATTATAAGTAAATTAAACTTCCTGGAGATGCAGGTTTAACCTTACATCTCTACATAAGTATGGTTTGAAGGTATTGAGAATGACCTGACATGCCAACCCTCTCACCTCTGTGGCTAGAATTCCAACATTAGCATTTAATTCTCTTGTATTAAGCCTTTTCTACTTTATAGGCTTTTGTTTTGAATGCAAGTATGAGAGTGGACACCCCTCCAAAAAATGGAATTTATTTATTAAAAATTGCGTATTTGATTCCGGCGCCTCCACTCCGTCCCCTGCGGGTCTGCTCTGTGTGCCATGGATGGTATCTTCCCAGACACAGCAGCTGATACAAAGCAGGGATCGGACGAGCTCTTCTCTCCCTGTGTCACCAACGGGCCCTTCATCATGAGCAGCAACTAGGCTTCCACAGCCAACAGGAATGACAGCAAGAAGTTCAAAGGTGACAACAGGAGCACCGGGGTGCCCTCACGTGTGACCCATATCCGCAAGCTCCCAGGTGATGTCACGGAGGGCGAGGTCATCTTCCTGGGGCTGTCCTTCGGGAAGGTCACCAACCTGCTGATGCCGAAGGGCAAGAACCAGGCCTTCATCGAAATGAACACAGAGGAGGCGGCCAACACCATGGTCAACTACTACATGTCGGTGATGCCCATGCTGCATGGCCAGCCCATCTACATTCAGTTCTCCGAGCACAAGGAGCTCAAGACTGACAGCTCCCCCAACCAGGTGCAGGCCCAGGCTGCCCTGAAGGTAGTAAACTCAGTGCAGTCAGGGAACCTGGCCTTGGCCGCCTTGGTGGCTGCCGTGAACACAGGAATAGCAATGGCGGGGCAGAGTCCTGTGCTGCGCATCATCGTGGAGAACCTCTTCTACCCTGTGACCCTCGACATGCTGCACCAGATCTTCTCTAAGTTTGGCAGGGTCCTCAAAATCATCACCTTCACCAAGAACAACCAGTTCCAGGCCCTGTTGCAGTATGTGGAACCCGTGAGCACACAGCTCGCCAAGCTGTCCCTGGACGGGCAGAACATCTTCAACGCCTGCTGCACGCTGCACATAGACTTCTGCAAGCTCACTAGCCTCAACATCAAGTACAACAATAACAAGAGCTGCGACTACACCTGGCCAGACCTGCCCTCGGGGGACAGCCAGCCCTCACTGGACCAGACCATGGCTGCCACCTTTGGTGCACCTGGAATAATCTCAGCCTCCCCATATGCAGGAGCTGCTTTCCCTCCCACCTTTACCATCCCTTAGGCCGCTGGCCTTTCCGTTCCCAGCATCCACAGAGCCCTGGCTCCCTTGGCCATTCTGTCGGTCGCAGCCTGGGCCTCGGCTGTGGGTTGCATCGCCATTCCAGGCCTGGCAGGGGCAACCTGAACTCCAAGAGAGTCGCACCCCAAAGCCTCTTTATTCTCTTCCATGTCTATGGGACGTGCAGCAGGTGAAGATTCTGTTCAACAAGGAGAACGCCCTGGTGTACGTGGCCGTCGGGAGCCAGGCCCAGTTGGCCATGAGCCACCTGAACATGCACAAGCTGCTCGGGAAGCCCATCTGCATCACACTGCCCAAGCACCAGAATGTGCAGCTGCCAAGCGAGGGCCAGGAGGACCACGGCCTCACCAAGGACTACGGCAACTCGCCTCTGCACCGCTTCAAGGAGCCCGGCTCCAAGAACTTCCAAAACATCTTCTGGCCCTCGGCCACCCTAAACCTCTCCAACATCCCGCCCTCCACATCAGAGGAAGATCCCAAGGTCCTCTTCTCCAGCAACGGGAGTGTAGTCAAGGGGTTCAACTTCTTCCAGAAGGACCGCAAAATGGCGCTGATTCAGATGGGCTCGGGGGAGGAGGCGGTCCAGGCCCTTACCACTTGCACAACCACGACCTCGGGGAGAACCACCACCGGCGGGTCTCCTTCTCCAAGTCCACCATCTAGGGGTGAGGGACCCCGGGCCGGGCCCCTGGCAACAACTTCCATCGTTCCAGAAGAAAGCCACTTTAAAATGCAGCTGAAGTGACCTTGACAGACCAGAGATTTTATTTTTTTTAAGAGAATCAGTTTACCCTGTTTTTTTTTTTTTTGTCTGTTTGTTTTTTAAATAATAATAAATCCACTTCACCTTGTTAACCCTGTGGTGATGGATGGCAGCTCAGGCTCTTGGTGACTGTCACAGTGGGAGTTCACCCGTGCCAGGCCCAGGCCGGCCTTGTTGTTCCACGGCTTTCTTGTGCCTTAAAAACCTGCCTTCCCGCGGTGGGCACGCCAGGTCTCGGGACCAGAGTGGCCCCTGAGCAGGGCCGAGGCCAGGCCCAGGATCGTGTGCTCGGCTGGGGCACTAAGACCCAGTAATCACGTGACCAGCGCCCCTCCCTGGCCCCCTCCTGCCCGCCTTGTATCATACTTGCCGCAGACACCATGCCCAGCAATACTTCTGGCGACCAAATATCTAATCTCCTTTATATGCAAGAGAGAGTTTTCAGTAACTTTTATAGCGAGACCCGTGTAGCGTGTCCCTGAACTGTCTGGTGTTCCCCGTACGCTGTCCCCTCCCTCCCTGTCCTCCAGTCACAGGTGGGACCCCGTGTCCAGACGCCCAGCCAGAGGGCGTGTCCCGCCACCTGCCTTAGGGGCCTTACTCAGCCTTCACTCTGACTCTTCAGGGTTTCCTCCAGATCTTGGACCAAAGCCTCGTGTCTGTCTTGTCTGCCGCCAACGCTGGGACCCCGGTGGCAGACGCGTCCTGTTCTTAGCCCCAGCCTCCCAGGGCGGCCCCGTTCCCGGGGGTTCCAGGATCCCGAGTCCCCATCAGGAGTGTGGCGAGGTGTAAATATAATTTTTTTATACCTGTTGTGACGTGAGGGGCAGCATTGCGGTTTTTTATGGTGACAGATGCATATTTTGGTAACAGTGACTCCAGCTCACTATTGCGCTGCAGGGTGGGCAGGGGCCAGGCGCCCCCTGCCTCCGCCTGTAGGGGGCGCCCCCGTCGCCCGCCGCTGGGCAGCCAGTCTGTGCTTGGACTGAATAAACTCGTGTCCTCAAAAATAAATACATAAATAAATAAAAATAATAAATAAATAAATAAATAAATAAATAAAAATTGTGTGTTTATTCTTACATGTTTAAATTTCAGTCACCTTCAAAGTACTCTCTGCTTGATGCAATACACCTATTGAGATACTTTTTCCACTGCTCAAAACAGTTTTTGAACTCATCAATTTGGATGCCTTTTAGTGCTTCTGCTGTTTTTTTGTTTCACCTCTTCCATATTGGCAAAACATTTCCTTTTGAGAAATTTTTTCATCTGTAGAAGCAAAAACATGTTGCTGGCAAGACGTTGGGTGGATAGGGAGGATGGGGCACAAGTCATGCTACTTTTTGGTCAAAAACTGCTGAACACTCAGTGCAGTGTGGGCAGGTGCACTTGTAAATCACCCATCATGAAATGGGCAAACACATTGAAAGAACCTCTAAAAAAGAAGTTCACTGAAGCTGAAAGCAGCCTCTTACAACAATGCTAGCTGGTAAACTGATGCCAATGGATTCCTAGAACACTTACCTATTAGGGGAAGCCTACTACAAAGGGCCTACCCTCCAAAAGATAATTCTGGATTTATTTGCCAGCACCCCCCCCCCCCCCATATGAGTTATAGAAGGCCCAACTCCTATCCTTTGAAAGCCCTACATGCAAGGTTGGTCCTTTGTTGTCATCTGGGAACTTGAATTTGAGAGTGTTTGCACCATTCTAACTGATAAGAGGTCTCACTGTATCTAAAGTGTGAAACGATATGATTTATACTGAATACCTGCTTTCCTTTTGGGAATCTGGAATTTGGATACTTGTTAGGCATGGAATTGACCAGACTCTAATAAAGATCCTGAGCACTGAGTCTCTAATGAGCTTCCCCGGTTGGCAACATTTTACACATGTTGTTACAATTTGTTATGAGGGAATTCAGAACATCTTTTATGACTTTGGAAACTTTGCTTACTTTGACTCATCCCATGGGCCTTTCCCTTTGCTGATTTTGCTTTGTATCATTTCTGTGCAATAAGCTATAGCCATGAGTGTAACTGAGTTCCAACTCTTCCTAGTAACCATTGAACCCAGGGGTTCCCCAAGATCTCTGGCACAGTGTTTTTGATATCTCAAGAAAAGACAACAACAGAACAATATTTGAACAAATCCAACATCATATAAAAAAGATTAAACATTATAACCTAGTGGGATCTATCCCAGGAATGCAAGGTTGGTTTAACATCCGAAAATCATTTATTGTAATGTACCATAATAATAGGAAAAAGGACAAAAAAATACACAATTGCATCAATATATGTATAAAAAATCATTTAAAAAATTAATGATGAAAACTTCAGCTTAGAGTAGAAGGAAGCTTTCTTCACCTGATAAAAGTATCTACAGGAAACACTATACTTAAAAGTGAATATCTGAATGCTTTCCACCCAATATCAGGAACACAGCAAGGATACTCACTCTTACCTCTCCAACATAGTACTGGGGGTTTTATCTACTACTATCAGACAAGAAAAGGAAATAAAGCTATTTTCAGACAACATGATCCCGTCTCTAAAAAGTCTAAAGGAATTTATAAATACAAATATTCCTGAGAAAAGAGCACATAATGAAGTTTGCATGAGAATGAATTTATAGAACTTTCTTCTGGGAGTCCCGAAAGAGGCTGGTAACTTGGAACTTGGAGGCAGAGGAGGTTAGATGAAAGATTAAAAGTCTTCCTTCTGCCTGGTTTGCAGTTGACTTATCTGCTAGAGTGCATAGGTAAGGTGGAAGACAATCTGATCTGATGTGCATCTCTAAGAGGATGCAGAGATTGTCAGTTGTTTCAGACTCTAATGTCTGTGTCTTCTAATGAGCTACTGAGAGTGGATTGTCTACAAGTCTCTTATCAAAGAGATGGGAGGATTATGGCTTTTGAAATCAGGTTAAAGTTTGAATTCTGCTTCTTAACTGTGGGGTTTTGGGCAAACTGTCAGTCTGTTTCCATATGGGGATGATGGTAAAACTACTGTGTCAGTTAAGACATGCATTTAGCTGCCTGCAATTGAAATAAGGAGTAATATTAACTTAAGCAATATAGAAGTTTATTTCTCATATTTGAGCAGGGATGTCAGGACTTGAATAGTGGTTTCTCATTATCATTTTGGGCCCAGGGTACTAATTTTTTGGTTTCACCATTCTGAGCACATGATTTTTATCTTCAAAGTTGCCTATACAATCCATGATGTCTATTGGAACCTCAGACATTATAACTTAGTTCCAGGCAGGGAGCAGGTAAAAAGGAGAAAGGGCCCATCTTGGCAATCTCACTTCCTAACCAGACTTCCCACATCATGACTTCCTCTTACATTTTATTAGGCAGAACTTAGCCCAATGGCTCCACCTAATTGCAGTTGAGGCATTAACATGTAGTCTTCAGCTAGGTGCTCTGGTAATGAAACCAGGGTGCTAGTGTTGTGGAGATAAGAAAGAATGACACTGGGTTGATAAAGCAGCCTCAGCCTCATTGACCCTCTGAGCTGATGGCAGCCTCATTTGGTGATGGAATGCATGCAAAATGCCAAGCACAGGGCAGGAGCTCATGAATGCTCCCCCTGCCTCTGCCCACCCTATCTCTACTCATGTGCTTCAGCCAGGAAAAAGATAATTGTTTCTTATGGGGCAGTGTACAGCATGTAGGTGACATGTGCACTAACTAAGAAATCCTTGCAAGGGCAACGTCTTTCCCATGTTTGAATACTTGCTCTGTGCCTGCCACTACAAAGGTGCCCATAGGTGCCTGATGGGTGAATAAAAAAGCATGGGACTGGAGATGGGTAAACCTTGTATTTGAACCTTGTCTTTGCCACTCCTTAGTAGAACCTTAGTAGAACCTGATTCCTTTATTAACCTCTTGATTCTCAGTGTCCTCATCTGTAAATTGGGGACATAATACCTACTCTACAAAAACCCTGAGCTTCCAACAGAGTTGTTGGAAGGAGCCAAGAGGAAGGCACTGTATAAACTTCCCGAGCACCAAATGGATAGTATCACCTTTGAATTTCACAGAAATAACATAGTATGAAAGGCAAAATTTGTCCCCTGAGCTTCCCCCTCCACCCCTGGCTGAGCCTGCTTCTTTTTGAGCTATCTTTGTCCAGGTTTCTGTCCTGAGCATCCTTCATAGCTAGGAGCATGGACTCTGAAGACAGCCTGCCTGGTTTAAATCCCAACTCTGCCACTCAACTGGTTGACTCTTTGAGTAAGTTACTTCACAACACTCTGCCTCAGTTTCCTCATCTATAAAATGGGAATCATAATGGTATCCTGTGGGGGACCAGCCCCCACGTGGAGATTTAGGGTGTCCCTGGAAAGGTGTGGTGGCGTCGGCGATTATTCCTGGGGAACAAAGGGATTAGACTCCTGTCTAGTGCAGGAGCCGATTCTGCAGGAGAGATAGATATATATAGAGAGAGAAAGAGAAAGAAAGAAAGAGAATGGACCACTCTTCAAATGGATTTGTGCAGAAGCCGTTTAATGGAGGTTTTTATGTTCCTTTTATCCCAAATTTTCGCGGGCAAAATCATGAGACTTTCACGTGAGCACAAAGCCGGGTGGATGAGGGGCGGGGGCCCCCCCCCCCCCCGGGGGTGGCGCCGGGGGGGGGGGGGCCCAGGCCCCGCCAAACACACCAAAAAGCAGCACCGA
>CAUYQG010095161.1:0-14958 GCA_963574415.1 Tarsius wallacei
TTGCCTTCATTATGTCAAAGAAACTAGTGATAGTTTAAGAAAGAAAATGATAGTCCCTTCTCAGGGCCCTATTTGACTCTAACTTCTTTCTAGGCTCACTTTTGTTAGTTCCTTATGGAAGTTAAAAGTAGGTATGCAGCAAAAACAATTTTTTCCAACGCCTTTAGGGAGGCCTTTATTTTCCTTTCTTTTTTTTTTTTTTTGAGTTGGAGTCTCACTCTGTCGCCCAGACTAAAGTGCAGTGGCCGCTCCCGGCCACCGCAGCCTCGACCTGCTGGGCTCTGGCGATCCTTCCGCCTCAGCCTTCCAAGTAGCTGGAACTACAGGCACGCGCTACCACGCCCGGCTAATTTTCTTGATTTATTGTAGAGATGAGGTCTCAACTGCCCAGGTGGGTCTCGAACCTGCGGGCTCAGGCAATCCACTCACCTCAGCCTCCCCAAGCGAGGGATTACAGGCTGAGCCACCGAGCCTGGCTGAGAGTGATTCTAACTAGCATGGCAAGTGTGTTCATAAATGATTCCTTCTGAAGTATTTTATATTAATCTAATATACTCAACTGGAGCTTCAAAATCAGCTTCCTAAAATAAAATAAAACATATTACTTAGTTACTATTTGAGGAATGGTTCTACCAGGCAAAAATAAACTTAGGTTTAGCACCTGAATGGTCTCAAAAAATCTAAACCAGTAAAAACTAAATTGATGAGATTTATATATATATATATATATATATATAATAACAGATATAACAAGAAACAAATTATTGAGTAAACTTTGTCTTTTAAATAAAACGGCAAACCCCACTCGCTCCTCCAAAAATGCAAAGAACTAGTATTCTAAATATTAATGTATCTCCCATTTGCCTCCAAGAAAAAAAAAAGAGTTCACAAAATTCTATTGCTTCAAATTTGACAAACTGTTGTCTCCCAAAAGTCCATTTTGGCTTAACATATTGTTCTCAGTGAAAAGTAGTCTTCAAAAACATACATTTATTGATAACCTGGGCCCTAATTTTTGTTACTTACTCAGCAACTCAAGATTTTTGAATTAAAATAATTCTCCCCTTATTTTTAAAAATAATACTTAAAAAGTCACAAATGATTGGCATTTTTCACCATGTCAAATACTGTAAAATGTTGAACAGGGTTTATAAGAAAAATATATTTTGTCAAAATTTCTTAAGCTTTAAATAAATGAATAAAATAAAAAAACTTACCTTGCTAACTGGTTCATTTTCTGTGGCCTCCAAAGCAGCTTAAAACAAAATAAAACAAAACAAAAACTCATGCAGATATATATTTTTAAATCAAGGTTGCACTTTACACCACAATATAAACAGTAGCTACATAGAAATATATAATGGTAGCAAATAGCTACAAAGGTGACAATATCTTTTAAACAATACATTTAAATTTTACTTCTTTTGTGATCAAAATTTCAGAATAATCAAGATAGAATGAAGATCTGAAGCATAATATTCTTTTTTTTTTTTTCCCCCAAAATGAGACAGGGTCTCACTGTGTTGCTCAGGCTGGAATGCAGTGGTGGCATCATGCCTCACTGCAGCTTTGAACTCGTGGGTTCAAGTGCTCCTCCCACCTCAGTCTCCTGAGTAACTGGGACTATAGGTGCATGCCACCAAGCCCAAGTAATTTTTAAAAATTGTAGAGATGGGGTCTCACTATGTCGTCCAGGCTGGTCTCAAACTCCTGGCCTCAAGCAATTCTCCCACTTGAGCCTCCCAAAGTGTTGGAATTACAGGGGTAAGACACCTTGCCCAGCCATAATACTCTTAATCTCATTCAGGTGTGGCACTGTTATTGAAATAAATATGTGTGTATGAGATAAAAAAATTAAGTACCTTTTTTCTTAAAATTTTAATTTCTCTTCTACCTTTAAACATAAAAGAACAAAATGTTTATTGACCTACCTGAAATAGTTTCTTTAGCACTATTTTCAGTGACTTTGGCTTCCATACTGGTCTTTATTTCAGAGTTTCCTGCATAAAACAGTCTGTTTTAACAGTCTAGTAAAATACAGAATAATTAAACTAATGAATCTAAACAAGATTTTAAGCTAGTTTATCTTGTCATTTCAATCTGACTTACGTCAAACCTAATAAAAATCTACCTTTTTTCCTTTGAGAATTTTTAAGCAAAACTTCAAAATATACCTTGATTGTACACCAAAAAGTTCTAAAGAAAATAAAGTACTGAATGAATGCATTTCAAGCTTACCTGGTACAGTCACAGGCTTACTGGCATCTTTGTTTCTAACATTTCCAGCCTTTTTGGTTTCTAGAGACTTCTTTCCACCAGTTTTTGCTTTTAAAAGTAAAATTGAACCATTATCTAAGGATCTGTTCAATCATTTAGCAATGTTTCATACTAATGTATTAGTAAATTAGTATGACTTTACAAAAGCAGTTATTTCCCATCTACTCATTATTTCTATTTTATTTTCAATTACCATAAAATTAAAAGCAAATTTAAGCTGAGATACAATTTTTTGGTGGTCTTAAATGAGCCACACATTTAACCCTGTGGCAGAAGCACATCATAATCATACAAATAAAAAAATCCTATTTTATAATTTCTGCCAAGATCCATTAAAAGTAGTCTACTGGAAAAGATGTTACTAAAAATATCATGCTAGTTCCAATGTGCTACATTTATTTTAAATAGTATTCCATTTCTTTACTGCGGGTGGGGGGTTGGGGGGGTAACGCATTCTCCTAACATGAAAAGATTTAATCTTTCTACAAGTAACAAACTTCAGAGGAATTATACAAGTTGAGGAAGGAAATAAGAAGTGACAGCTCTAAAAAAGGAGTAACACAAAGATTAAACCATTAATGGGAGGAAATGACAGAAGCCTGTGATTATAAAACTGTCAAAAATGTATAGTCATATAGCTATATATGTGTCTGTGTATATATATGTATATATAACTGTATATGTATATAATTAAATATATGTATATAGCTATGTATATATATAGTTCGCTGTATATAGTTATATAGCAATATAACTGTACTATTATATATTTAAAATACAGTTGTGATTATATACATGCAAAAAAAGTATCTACAATGGCAGATACTGTCAAAGACCAAAGAGCCAACAAATAAAATTCCTATATGAGTTGGGTTTTAAATATCAAAGAAATATTCACTAAACTCTTCAAGATGTTATTAGATGCTAAACATTATTGTACAAATTTTAAATTTGCTTTTTATATTTTATTTATTATATCCTGTGAGGCAATGAAGAACAAACTTAGCAAAGTCTCTCCTCCCCAATAATCATACCTGTTTTGATTGAAGCTTTATTACCTTTAGTAGCCACCGTTACCACAGATTTTACAGAACTTGATTTCCCTAGATCACAAAAGTTGCAGTCAACATCGGTTTACTTAACTAGCATTGACAACCCCCTCAAAAAACCACACAGAAAAAGAATTTAAGAAAAACAGACTATATATATGTTTTTCATTTAGTAAATGTTAATACTGAACACCTATGAACTGTGTATCAAGCTCCACATTAGTATGCAAACATAAAATAAGACAAGAAAAGTTCACATTTAGATTGTTAATATATAAACAAATCCTTTAAGATATATTAAAGTCACTTGCAATATGCAATATGGGCAACAATTTTCCTCACAATTTGCAAATAGCCCAAAGATCAGCCTCAGTACACAACAGACTATCTTTCATTAAAATTATAAAATGCTATCATTCTTTGCGGGCATAGGTCATTTTCCAAATTTAGAAATAATAATTTCTTTAGGAAGAAAAAGATACTGAAATAAGAATTCACCTCCCTGCTGGGGGAGAGGTTGAACATCCTTAATTCCAAAATCTGAAATGTTCCAAAATCTGAAACCTTAAGCACCAACGTGACACCAAGTGGAAAATTCCAAGTGGAAAGTACTTAACACAAACTTTATTGCATACACAAAATTATTTTAAATACTGTATAAAACTAACTTCAGGCTATATATATAAGGTTTATTCGAAACATAAATGAATTTCATGTGTAGTCTTGGCTTCCATTCCCAAGAGATCTCATTATACACACACACACACACACACACACACACACACACACACTCTCTTACTTCAAAATCTAAAAAACAGAACAGAACAACAACACAACAAGCCAAGAACTGTCTTGTACTGTACATTGTTTTGGGCAATGATGGGATGATATGTAATATAAAAAAGAGCTGAAAATTCCTATTGCCAAGTGATATTACAGAGTTTGTAGTGATGCTAGTGCTGGTGTAAAACCCACTGCATCGCTAGTTTGTTGTTTTTTTAATAGAGACTGGGTCTTGTTATGTTGCCCAGCTTGGTCTTGAACTCCTGGGCTCAAGCAACCCTCCCGGCTCAGTCTTCCAAAGTGCTGAGGTTATAGGCATGAGCCAACATGCCTGGGCTTGCACTGCCAGCTCTATACAAGTCTAGCACATAAAATTATGTGCAGTATATAATGTTTAATAATAAAAGTAAATGTTTCTATGTTACTGGAAAAACATTTTTTTAATCTGAAAAAAATCCCAAACCCCAAACACTTGTGTTTCCATTTTGATTAAGGGTTACTTAAACAATACTTAAAAATAGCATTCAGACAGTTAAATATATCTCTAAATGTGTGGATAAACTAGAAGCAAAATTAGTAATGCCTAGGACATAAAAACAACCCCATGATTTTAACAGCTCCAAAAGGAGGTGAACCTAGAATCTGCCAGCCAATGCTTACTTGACTCCCTCCCAGTTGACTGAAGAGTATTCAAGAACATCTATATCATGGTTAAGCCACATAAAGATTGCTTTGATTCATTCCCAGTGTTTCCTTGATGTACGGCACTATTTGAATTGCGCTGACCATTCTTTGTACCTACACATCTATTACTATTGCTTATTTTCTAGGATGGTGCTATTTATAAAGACTGTGATCATCAAAGTGTTGCAGAAAAGATCTCCAGAGAGCCAAAACTCTTTCCATTCAGAAAGCAACAGGAGAATTAGCTCTGAAAATTAGGACTTTTAACAACTAAAGAGACAGTATAAGGAAAAAGCCTAGGATCAGTAGATTAAACTGAATTCCAGGTGAAATTGAGAAACCTTAGGGCACTAACAAATTTCCTCATACATATATACACAAGGGTGGTGATAGCCACAACTAATAGGAACCTTGTTAGAATAAATCATACTTTTGAAAATTGTATCATACCCCCCAAAATTTGACATCAAACAAAACGTTTACAAATCTACCCTTTACATTCAAGACAGACCACAATCTTTGTTCAAAAAGAGCAATATCAATTCTTATAGCTTGTCATCCAACTAGTCAGTTCTTCACAGGTTTTGCCACACTGCAGTAAACTAGAGTATTAGTCCACCAAACCTCCACTGATTCCCATTCACTTTCTATAGAAGAAATATCAAACAAAGTGTTTGCTAAATAAATGCAGCTTCAAGACAAGTTTTCTAGCCACCCACAACCCACCCAAATTACTGCTTCTAAGAAACTATTTGAAAATTCTGAATCTGCCACTAACAACGGTATCTGCCAGTTCAAGGCTGCTTCTTTTCCTTTTTTACATGATATGGAAGACAATTTAATACACTGATCTCTATCCATTTAAAAAGATGATGCTGCCGGCTGGGCACAGTGGCTCACACCTATAATTCCAGCCCTTTGGGACGCTGAGGTGAGAGGATTGCCTAAGCCCAGGGGTTCGAGACCAGCCTGGGTAACTTGGTGAGATCTCATCTCTACAATAAATAAAAAAGTTAGCTGGGTGTGGTGGCACACGACTGTAGTTCCAGCTACTTGGAAGGTTGAGGCGGAAGGATCACCTGAGACCAGAAGGTCGAAGCTGCTGTGGCCGTGAGCATGCTACTGCACTCCAGCCTGGGCAACAGAGTGAGACTCCAACTCAAAAAAAAAAAAAAAGATGTTGCTGAATTAACTAGCATTTAGCAGAAATGAGATCAAAGTAGAAAGGATTATGCCAAGGCAAAGAGGGAAAAAAAAAATCAGCAATTGCTTAACAACGCACTATAGCTCAAAAAATCTACAAAGGGACCATGCTTGTCATCTGGACTATTGTGTAGAAGAAAGTAAACAGAGAGAAGACCTCAATAAAAGAGAAGAAGGGCAGTATCTGATATTCATCATGAGAAACACTTTCTCCAGTTAAATTATCTCATTCTGATAATTACTTTATAAGAGCATTATCTACTAAATCTCATTTCTCAAAACTGTTAGATAACTATAAATCTCAAAGATTACTATACATTCAACACAGACTAAACTTAGGAGGCTGAGGTGGGAGGATTACTTGAGCCCAGGAGTTTGAGATCAGCCTAGGCAACATGGCAAGACCTTATTTCTACAAAAAAATTTAAAAATTAGCTGGGTGTGATGGTACACACCTGTAGTCCCAGCTACTCAGGTGGCTGAGGCAGAAGAATTGCCTGAATCCAGGAGGTCAAGGTTAAGGTGAGTTGTGATCATGCCACTGCACCCTAGGCCTGGGCAACAGAGTGAGATTCTGACTCAAAACAAAAAAACCTCATTATGTCATATGAAATCTAAGATTACTGCTGAATACTTTTTAAAGTTAACTAATACGCCTAGAATTCTAATAAAAGACATACCTGCAGATTTGTTTACTTTGGCTGCAGATGTCTTGGCTTGTCCAGTTTTGGCTAAAATAACAAGAAAAATATTTCAATAATACATTACAAATAACATAATTTAGGTTTAGTTAAGAGCTAACCTATCAATAATTTTTAAAGCATCCAGCAAGAAACTATCCTTATACTCATCTTTGTATGTCCATGGAATTATTAGTGGGTCAAATTCTTAGATACGAATTTAATGTGTCAAAAAGCACATAGATTGAAATCTTAACAATTAACATTCAACTCTCTTTCAGAAAGGCTGTAGCAATTAATATGCGCATCAACAGTAGATGAGAGTGATGTTTTCCCATTTCCATACACACAAAGCATACCAAGACAAAAACATACCTTGGTAACAGAAAATATCGATCTTTCCAATGTGAAATTAAAATTGGCATGATTAAATTTTTGTTTAATTATGAGCAAAGTTGTATCAATCTTCACGTTTAAATGTCGCCTCTGCTTCTTTCTCTACAATCTACCTATTTATATTATTTTTCAATTTATCTTTTGGGTTATTGAGGTTTTCTTATTTGTTAGAGCTCTTTACATATTAAAAATATTAGTCTTCATTACATAGGTTAACAATTTTTTTAAGTTATATAAAATACACAAAAATACTTTTTATGTACTCAAATGTCTTCTGAACTGGGAAGGACTTCTCATTGTAAAATTAAAAAAAAATTCATCACATTTAAAACATATTGGTACCATTTATGTATCATTTTAAATCTTTGATTCAACTGAAATTTATTTTGCTATAACTGCTTTATTTTTATCAAAAGTAAAAAAAATGGCCAGTCAATTTAATGAATAACTGATCTTTACCTCACTACTATGAAGTAACATCATAATTTCCTGATGTTGCATATGTTTTGGAAAATATCTCTGGACCCTCTTGTCCTACTGATCTTTTCTCTATGTAACTATATGAAACTGTTCTAAATCTTTTAACTTTTGAATATACTTTAATATCTGTTGGAGACAGTCTGTTCTAATTGTTCTTCCTTTGCAGAATTTTCCTGCCTATTCATCCGTTAATTATATAAATGTAGAATCAGCTCATATCATTAAAAAAACTTACTGACATTTTTGTTAGGTTCCTAATTCTTATGTATTGAGAACAAAAAGCATTTTACAATGATGAGGCTTGTTGTCCAAGAACGTCATTTATTAATTTAAGCTTTATTTTTTGCCTTTTAATAATATTTTAGTTTTTATCCTATCTTTTACCATTTTTATTGTTGTAAATGAAACATTTTATTAGATTACCTTAAGTGGCTGCTATTCATATACAATAAAGCAACTAAATATTATATAACTTTAGAGAATTATGGCTAATTATAATTGCATTTTATAATTGATTCTCTTGAGTTTTCCATCATACAATTATATTTGCAAATAATAATGTATCCTACTTTCCAATTTGCATGCCTCATGACTTACTGCACTGGCTAGTGGTTATTAGTTTTAGAAAAATATTCATGTTAATTCACAGAGGTGATGAACATTCCCTGTTTAGTTCCCAGCCTTAATGGGAATGCATCTACTTTTGGTACTTGTGTATGTATGTATATGCATAAGTAAAAGTGCATATACACAAATATACTTTCATATTTAAGAAAGAAGCTGTCTACTTTAAAAAGTATTTTCTGAATGCTAGAAAAGGATGTTGAACTTTACCAAATATCCTTTTTGATATTTATGAGAGAATCTTATGTTCTTTTTTAATACGGTAAATTCAATTAACAGATTTCCTCACTTTAAACCATCTTTATATTTCCAATATGACCCTCTTGTGCACAGTACATGCATTTAAAGTGCTTCCAGACGTTATATGCTAAAACTTTAAAATGTAAAATCAATATTCCTAAGTGAAATTGTTCTATATTTTTATTATGAAAGTTTGTCAGCCTTTAATAACTTTTTTTAAACTTTTAATTTTGAGATCATTGTAAATTCACATGAAGTTGTAAGAAATTACAGGAAGAGATCCCATATACCCTTCAATTTCCCCCAATGGTAACATTTTGTATAACTATAGTACAATATCACAAACAAAAAACTGACACTGATATAATCTACCAACATACAGATTTTACTAGTTTTACATGTATATTTAATTCTACAATTTTATCGTATGTGCAGATTAGTGTGACTATAACCAGGTGAGATACAGAACAGTTCCTCCATAAGCATCTCTTCTAAAACCCATTTATAGAACAGTCATCTCCCTCCCCCCCAACTCCTGACAACTACACATCTGTTCTCTAGTTCTATAATTTCATTATTTCAATAATGAGATATAAATGAAATTTTGTAACATGAAGCTAGAGATGTATCTTTTTTTTCACTCAGCATAATTCCTCTACAATCCATCCAAGCTGTTGCATCTATCAATAGTTTGTTCCATTTTATTGTCAAGTAACATTTCATGCTATGGATACACCACAATTTGTTTAACCATTTATCCACTGAAGAACACTGGATTGTTTCCGGCTTTGGGTTATTGTGAATAAAGTAGTTATAAGTATTTGTACATACTTCTGCATGAACCTGAGTATTCATTTCTCTGGGATAAATGTCCAAGAGTGCGAGTGCTAGGTCATAAGGTAAGTCCATGTTTAGTTTTGTTAAGAAACTGTCATACTCTTTTCCAGGATGGCTATACCATTTTACATTCTCATGAGCATCATTATGAGCTTCTCCACATCCTCACTACCATTTGGTGCTATCATTATTTTTTATTTCAGGCATTCTTATAGGTGTGTAGTATCCTTGTCAGTGTTTGCTATCAGTATTAGCCTGTTTTTTCTGTTTCCTTTCTTTCCATTCCTCTTTTTAAAGGAAGTTTCCTATCCTCTGAACGTCACAGAATAGCTGAAACAGCACTGGAGTTACTGCTTCTCTAATGACTTGGTTGAACTCACATGTGGGAATAGTTTGAGCAAAGTGCTTTTTATAGGTAAAATAACTGGTCAACAAACAAGAGGTGATCTCTGGATGTTGTTAAACCCTTCTTTAAACATCTTCTGAACTACTGGAATTTTTTTTTTGAGTTGGAGTCTCACTGTCACCCAGGCTGGAGTGCAGTGGTGCGTTCATGGCCACTGCAGTCTTGACCTGCTGGGCTCAGGTGATCCTTCCGCCTCAGCCTTCCAAGCAGCCGGAACTATAGGCATGCGCCACCACGCCCGGCTAATTTTATTTTTAATTTATTGTAGAGATGAGGTCTCGCCAAGTTGCCCAGGCTGGTCTCAAACCCGTGGGCTCAGGCAATCCTCTCACCTCGGCCTCCCAAAGTGCTGGAATTATAGGTGTGAGCCACCACGCCTGGCCTGGAACTTTTGACAATAAACATTTATTACTTTTTTTCAACTGGGAATTGAAAAGACAGAAAGAAAAAGGTATTTTATTTTTAAAGAGAAAAGCCATAAAATATTACAGAAATAAAATAATTCAATGAAGGATAACAAACCAGAAGAGTTTGGGCAGTATATGCTTTTCTACTGATTCACAATTATAACATTAATACAATATACCTGTATTCATTCTCCTGTAAATTTATTCATTAAACCCTTACACTGCACTAGATATTAAAGGATACAAAAATAAAGCTACAAATATTACCTTAACCAGCCAAAGAGATAGACTTATTAACTATTAACCCTAAATAATGTAGTGTACAAATTATTACTAGAAGTGAGATGGCGTTTTTAACTGCCTGAGAGAATCAGGGACCGTATCATGGAGTTTCACCAGAGATGGGTCTTAAAGGATAAACCAGAATTTCCTCCCACCCAAAGGAATCTTGATTGCCTTTGTATCTTCAGTACCTTGTTTTGTACCTATCAAGTAGGTACTTAAAAACAATTTCATGCAAATAAGTAGCAAAATTAAACACTGAGGAACTGAAATAACATGGCATAACTGAAAAAATATACAGTTGAGCGTCAAGAGGTTGAAAAAGTAATCTGGAGTCAAAGGGCAAAGGGTAATTTATGCAAATCTGAAGAAATTGGACTTTATTCTATGGGTCACCAGGAGTCGAATGATCAGATTTGCCTTTTAAGACTTTCTTTTAGAGAAAAGGTCTCACTTTATTGCCCAGGCTGAAGTGCAGTGGGACGGTGATAGCTCACTGCAGCCTCAACCTCCTGTGCTCAAGCAATCCCCCACCTCAGCCTTCAAAGTAGCAAGGACTACAGGCACGTGGCACTACACCTGGCCCATTTAAAAAAATTTTTTTGTAGAGATGGAGGGGAGGGAGTGGTTGAGCTGGTCTTGAACTCCTGGCCTCAAGCAATCCTTCCAACTCAGCCTCCCAAAGTACTGGGATTATAGGCATGAGCCACTGTGTCTGGCCTTGGATACACATCAGAGACCTCAGGGCAACAATGTGAATGAATACCAGAAAAAAGAATGGAACAAAAAAACACCAGTCAGGAGGCTATATTTAAAAGTTCAAATGTTGAGGATGACATTTGAATTAAGAGTTACAGGCAAGATGGAGCAAAGCTAAAGTAGATTCAAGGCAGAACTAATATGAAACAGTCACTGACTGGATAAAAAGAAGAAGGATGTTACTTTAAATTTGAATTGTGTGGAACAGAAGAAAAGAGGAGATGAGGTTAAGGATTACTCATGAGTATCTACACTGGATGACTTGCGGTGATTGTTAAAAAATGATGTAAGAAAATGAGGAGTGAACCTGAAGGTGTAGAGGTTTATTTATATGAGGGAGATATCCTTAACGACATGGAAAGGAAAGAAATCACCCAGGAAGAAAAGTGTGACAAGAACAGGAACACACTCTCACCTTCTCTTCTATTAATGGAAGATAAAAATGTATATATTAATGGAAGATAGAAGAAAAACAGCACTCAAAGGAGATTAAGAACAAGCTTTCTTTCTTAGAGAGGTAGTTTTAGTATATGCAAAAGGCTTTGGAATATGCGAAAAGTTTTGAGTAAGATTTCTAACTCTTCTATGTGATCTTTAATAAAACTGTTTATCCTTTCCGAACCTATTCACTCATCTATAAAATGAGAGAAGTACTAAGTATAACTCACAGGATGTTCTGAAAGATTAAATAAAGTAACAAATATACTACATATCCAGTAAAAACAGCATAACTCAAGACAGACTCTCAATGTGAGGTTTCCCCCTTGTTTGTTCTCTTCTGGCAAAGACTGTGTCAGTAGGCTCTTGTACTTAATAAGTCATTATTACTCTAGTCTACAAGCTAAATTCTAAGTCTAAATCAAACTAACCTTGAGTCACTTTTACTCTGGCTCTGCTTTTTCTTTTTGTCAAAGAACATCTCACTTTCTAAAACACATATTATTTAATATTCACTTTATTATGTAATATTTATCACCTATAAACAAGGAAAATGTAAATTACTTGGGGACAGGGATGCCCATTTGGTTCACTGGTATATCTTAAGCATCTACACAGTGCCTCCTATCATGAACACATAGTAGGTACCCAATAAGCAATTTTCTTTCTAATTAGTACTGGGTAAAACCTCTACAGTTTCCCTTTATGATCAAATTATGGTTTTGCTTCCTTCTTGTACTTAACTCATCCTTTTTGATCTTT
Organism: Tarsius wallacei; assembly: GCA_963574415.1. Lineage (NCBI taxonomy): Eukaryota > Metazoa > Chordata > Mammalia > Primates > Tarsiidae > Tarsius > Tarsius wallacei. The sequence continues at coordinate 12,308 of CAUYQG010095161.1, forward strand.
GCTTATAACCAAAATTACCTATAGAACTGCCCTAATTAACTTTTCTATCACTCTTCAATCTGAACTGATCTCAAAAAAATATTGTACACTTTTATTTTTCTCACTGAACACTTTCTTAGTCTTATTTACAAGTTCCTCCTTGTTTCTACATTTATTTTAGTGAGGAGGAAGTACTTATTATTACTCTTACTATGTTAGAACCATTCCCAAAATTTCGACCTTAAATTTAAAAAATTTCCCAAGTAGGCCAGGACCAGTGGCTCATGCCTGTAATCCCAGCACCTTGGGAGGCAGAGAGGCAAGAGGATTGCCTGAACGCAGGGGTTCCAGACCAGCCTAGGCAACTCGGCAAGACCTCGTCTCTATAATAAATCAAAAAATTGGCCGGGTATGGTGGTGCATGCCTGTAGTCCCAGCTATCTGGAAGGACTGAGCCCAGCAGGTTAAGGCTGCAGTAGCTGTGATCGTGCCATTGTACTCCAGCCTGGGCAACAGAGAGAGAGACTTCAACTCAAAAAAAAAGAAAAATCCCAAGTATTCCACTTTCAATGCCATGTAATTAGCTGACTAAAGAACATCTTTAGTAAACACTGTTTGATAACTGAAATTGGCAACGTTAAAATCTAAGGTCATGATTTTTACCAAATTCAAAGGAACCACTATGTCCATGTTTTCCAGTTGTAACAATGTTATCACACTCTTTTAGTAAAATCCATCCAGCCTGAAGAAACCTTGAGATTTTAAAAAATTATTTTAAAAATTTATTTTCTCTTTCTCACTACAAAATTCTATATAATAAAATGCAAATTTTACCTTCCCACACAATTAACATTAACCTTTTCACACCAAATCCTAATTATCCCAAAGTGACTCCCAATTGTGTTTTCTCAATGGCACTTTTCAATCTCTCCAATGTATTCAGTCTACATGAGAATCCCAAACAATAGAGAGTGGTTCCTTACTCTCTACAGTCATTTCCCAGAGTCTGCACCAATTATTACTAGGTTTTATGCAGAAAAAAATGGAATATACTTTAGCTGAGCTTAGGAAACAACAGATTAAACAAAGCTAAAAATTATCTTTCCTGCAGGACTTCATGAGATCAAACTGTTTTGTGAGTTATTTTTTCAAACGAAGAAAAAAGTAGCTATGACCCACATACCCAATTTTATCTTATCCAAAACATCTTCCAGGAATTATTTTTTCACACAATACATTTTGAGAAATGCTATTCATGAGGTCAAATTTAAAACCTTCCACCAGAAATGGTGGCTCACACCTGTAATCTGAACACTTTGGGAGGATGACTGCTTGAGGCCAGGAGTTTGAGACCAGCCTAGGAAACATAGCAAGATCTCACAGTCTACAAAAATATTTTAAAAATTAGTTGTGTGTGGTGGCATGCACCTATAGTTCCAGCTACTTGGGAGGCTAAAGAGGGAGGACTGCTTGAGCCCAGGAATTCAAGGCTATGGTGAGTTGTGATCAGGCCACTGCACTGCAGTCTGGGTGACAGAGTGAGACTCTGACTCCAAAAAAAAAACCAAAACAAATTTTAAAAAACTACCCAGAATGACCCTACAAGGCTTTCTATAACATTTCCCTACATAAGTAATCTTCTGCCTCTATATATTTGTTCATATACATCACCTAATTTAAAATCTTAGTCAAAATATACTGCAAAGTCACCCATAGTATCTCCACTAACTTTCAATGCTTCTGTACTCTATCCAACTAAACATTACGGGGAAATGAGATATTCTACACAATTCAGTTTTCACCTGATTAACAGAATTTAGTGTCTAAACTCTTATCTCATTCCAAACAGAAATCCAAAACACAGTACATACCTGCCTCCCCAAGTCAGACACAATTTAACTTTTTGATTACATTTTATGTCTGCTTCATTTTAGCTTTTCTTTTTTTTTTTGAGTTGGAGTCTCACTCTGCCGCCCAGGCTGGAGGGCAGTGGCACGCTCCCGGCCACCGCAGCCTCGACCTGCTGGGCTCCGGTGATCCTTCCGGCCTCAGCCTTCCAAGTAGCTGGAACTACAGGCGTGCGCTACCACGCCGGGCTAATTTTTTATTTATTGTAGGGATGAGGTCTCGCCAAGTTGCCCAGGGGGTCTCGAACCCGCAGGCTCAGGCAATTCACTCACCTCGGCCTCCCAAAGCGCGGGATTACAGGCTGAGCCACCGAGCCCGGCCTATTTTAGCTTTTCTATGTCGACCTTTACTATCAAGCTGCTTATTCTCACTAGTACTAGTCTCGAGCATATGTTTTGGCAGCAACTTCTTCTCTCCAACTTTCTAGTCCTATATGAACTGAGAAAAAAGATAACCTGGTTTATTAAAATTGTATACAAAATTAATTTAGCTAGATCCCTAAGAAAGACCAAAAGTGTTTTCCTAAGTATGAAGAAACAGTTTTTAGCACAAGTGTGATAAAATATCTATTTTCTTTTTTTTTTTTGAGTTGGAGTCTCACTCTGTCGCCCAGACTGCAGTGCAGTGGCCACTCCCGGCCACCGCAGCCTCGACCTGCTGGGCTCCGGCGATCCTTCCGCCTCAGCCTTCCAAGTAGCTGGAACTACAGGCGCGCGCTACCACGCCCGGCTAATTTTTGATTTATTGTAGAGATGAGGTCTCGC
>CAUYQG010095163.1:0-10760 GCA_963574415.1 Tarsius wallacei
CTAAAAAAATAAAAATAAAAAATTAGCCTGGCAGGGTGGTGCACACCTGTAGTTCCAGTTACTTAGGAGGCTGAGGCAGAAGGATCACCTGAACTCGGGAGGTCGAGGTTGTGGTGAGCTGGGATTGTGCCACTGCCCTCCAACCTGGGTGACAGAGTGAGATCCTGACAGGAAGGAGGGAGGGAGGGAGGGAGGGAGCACACCTGCTGTCCCCTGGTGACCAGAACCTGATTTTAGGGGGCCCCTGGAGTCCTAGGCTCTCCTCCCTTCTCTGCCCTTCTCCCTGCCTCCCAGGGGAAGATGCTCCAACTCCAAGTACTCTAGAAAGAACAATGTTGTGCCTGTGGCCTGACTATCCTCCCCATAGGTCTCTTAGCCAGGTTCTTTTCCCAGACTCCTGCCGCTCCTGCTCTAGAAAGTCCTTCCTAGACCGCCCTTCACGTGGTCTCTGGCTGCCCAAACCTTACCTGTTCTCCAGCTCTAGCGATTCCTCTTTTGCCCCCTCTCCTTTCTCGCCTCCCCCTTGAAGCCTTCCCTGCTCCACCTCTGCTTTCATCACCTGACCACTCCTCCCCACCCCAAGGAAGAACCCAGACTTCTGCCCTATGAGAAGCTCAGGGACTTCTGGGTCTCCCCCTCAGCCTTTGTGGGCCCCTGAGCCAATGACCAAATCCAGTCTCTGTGTCCCCCATGGTGTGGAGCCCAGTTCTCTCCAGCACAGGATCTGTCAGATGAAGAAAAGGACACACCGTAACTGAGGCTGGCCGGAGCTGGACCCACAGGCATCCACCACCTCCCTGGACCTTGGGCAATGCTCCAGCAGGAGGCAGCAGGAGGTAGAGCCCTCAGGGACTCCAGGAAACCTTCCCCAGAGGAAGTGCCACTGAGAAGTGGTTGGCAGGCCTTGCTTCCTCGCACCACCTGCCCCTCCCCCACAGACTCTCTTCCTCAAAGGGCACTGCTTCCTGCAGGCTGGTCAGGAGGAAGGTGCAGGAAGAGGGGTCAGGATGCAGGTTCAGGGGCAGGGGGAGGGGCCTGGGATGAAGGTCCAGTGAGGACAGGGCTCTGAGGACTTAGGACGAGGAATTGGAAGGGGGACCAAATACCGGGAGGGTTGCATGGCAGGGAGGGGAGCACAGCAGGTGTCTGAAATGCAGGAGGCTGGGGGTGGGTGTGGGGTACCCTGGGTAAAACCTCCTCCTCTGCCCCACTCTCACCCCACTCAGGCCGAGTCCTCTGGTGTCATGGAGGGGCTTGTTCTAGTCCTGTGGGCTTTTCTGGTGGCTGCGGAGTTTGCTGGGGGCACGACAGTGCCAGGTAAGGAACGAGCTGGGTGGGCCAGGTTGGGGGCGCGTCTCCCATGTCCACTGCCAGCGCTGGGGCGGGGGGAGCATCAGCCCTTCTGGGCTGGGGTCATGGCCTCTGCTCCACTGCAGTCTCGGTTGCTGCCCACAGCTCCGAACCTAAGCTGCTACCAGTGCTTCAAAGTCAACCACCAAAGCCATTGCCAACCCACATTGTGCCGCTCCATGGACCAAGTCTGCATTTCTAATGAGGTGATCATCTCTTGGAGTGAGTGCTCACCAAACTAAAGGCGCATGCCTGGGAAGGAACGGGACTCCACTGCTTCTCTGGGACTCAGCACTGTGCTTTGGGCTACTTACTTACTGGGCTCGGGGTCTGGAGGTTATTAGACCTATTGGGCTGACAGTACCTCCCGCTATCCTTCTGCCCACTGGCCGGACTCTGGGACGCATCCACAGGGTCTGACTTTTAGCTTCTCTTTTGTTCCTCTATTTGAAGTGTCACTTCCCCCATAGGAACTGTCAGCAGGACAAAGACTCTGGTGTCACTGAATTTACAAAGACAGTAGGAAGACCAAAGGGGAGGGGGTCTTGTGGTCCCTGGGCACTGCACACGGGACTCCTGCCTGCATCTGCTACCAAGGTCACACACTCATAGACCCCACTATAGGCTCAAGAAGTGATATAATAGAACCAAGTTTTTAAAATGTTTTAAAATTTATTTTGAATTGGAGCCTCACTCTGTCGCCCAGGCTGGAGTGCAGTGGCACATTCAGGAGCCCAGCTGTGAACTTTATTTTTAAAACAGGGCTTGGTGACTCAGCCTGTAATCCCATCACTTTGGGAGGCCGAGGCGAGTGGATTGCCCTAGCTCGTGAGTTTGAGACCAGCCCGGGCAACTTGGTGAGACCTGGTCTCTACAATAAATCAAAATTGAGCCGGGCGTGTTAACGTGTGCCTGTAGTTCCGGCTACTTGGAAGGCTGAGACGAAGCATCGCCAGAGCCCAGCAGGTCGATGCTGAAGCTGGGGTGGCTGTGAGTGTGCCACTGTGCTCCAACCTGGGCAATGGAGTGTGACTCCAACTCCAAAAACAAACAAACAAAAAGAACAAACAAGCCTTAGAGAAGATTATAAAATGAAATACTAACAGGTTTCCTACTCCACTGAAATGTCACATAGCAAACCACTAGAAACACTTGTCTACAAAAGTATATGAATGTCCAGAGACCAAGGTGGACAGAGTGATCTGTTCTCCTGAGAAAGCATGGTCATGGGTTACAGGTTCTAGACAGGTTGCCTGTTCTTGCTAGATGGTTCTAGCTCCCTGGGGATCTTCCAAGGTCAGCAGTACTGCCTCCTCTGTGGCTTCAAGACCTAGGGGCCTGGCTGCAGTATCATTCATTTAGCTGGTCTCCCATAATGAGCCTTAGAAAGTCTCCTGATTTTCCAGGAACAATACAAGAAAATACATATTGCACAATTGGGCTTCCTGTAGATAAGCGGTAGTAGCGGAGAAACATGGCACTTACTGCCACTGGCCCTCACTGTGGAGTGGACTTGATGTGTGGCCCTTTACCAGCTTGTCCCAGATCCCCTCACAACCAGTGTGGGGCACCATGGCTCTTTTCCACCTTTACCATTTGCATGATTAAAACGACATTTCAAGGTGGGATTTTCACACAAGGGCTACCAGACCTGTTCTCCCAACTAGAGACCCCTTTGTCCCTGCAGTGACAGCTCCTGGAATTCTCTTTTTCTTGTTGAAAGAAAGGGATTTACGTGTGATGAGGGCATTGATGCTTTGGCTGAATACTGTTTTCCCCTTCCTCCATTCTGTTTTTCTTCTAGCACTGTCTTCTTTTTCTGTGGTTTACAATTTCTTTAGGCCTAGAATGTGGCTTAATAGGGGACACTCCATGCAGGAAGGGGAAGTCCTTGAGGGCTCACTTCAGGAGCTACCCAACCAGAAAATCACCCTGATGTGAACTTTGGGATCTGTACCTGGAGCATAGGGGCTGGGTGGGGAAAAGGAGGGAAGCTTAGGGTTGGGGCTTCCATGTTCCCTGCTAGAGGCTTTCATCGGGTTATCCCACATCATGTGCAGATGAGTAGTTTCTTCATGGCCTGTGCTGTGCTATAATACAGCACAACACAATTGTGATATAATACTGTATAGCGTAACATGTTGCAATGTAATACAATGCAACATAACACAATATAAGGTAATTACAATGTGATGCAATATAATATATTACAATGTCATATAATACAATATAATGAATATAGCACCATAATATAGCGCAATTTAGTATAATACAATGTAATACAATGTGCTGCAATATAATACAATTCAACATAGTAAAATATAATGCAACACAACAAACATAACATGACATAATAAATAAAGCGATTCCACCCAAGAAGGTCTTTTCTCGACAGTTTGAGTGTTGAGTGTTATGCTTCCCTTCAGTGGTTCGAAGGCTGTCTGAAAGACAGTGCTCATCAGAAGTTTCTGCCATGTCTTTATTTTTTTATATTTTTATTAGTATTATTATTATTATCTTATTATAAAGATGTGGGGTACAATTCAGGGTTAGGTATACAAATGTTGATTATTCTGCCATGTCTTTAAATGAACAGTCCGAAGACATTGGAGCCCAGCATGACTCTGGTTGCCAGTCCCTTTCCACTCTGCTCTGCTCCACCTCATCGCCCCAGGACTCGCACAGCCCTGGGTTGGCAGGGGTGGTCCAGGCTGTTTCTGGCTTCAGGGGAAAGACCTCCTGGACCAGTCTTCCTGGAGTTCATCTGCGTCGTGCTGCGGGGTGGATGTGACCTGGGCAGCCAGTCTCTGCAGCGCCTTAGCTGGGAAATGACAGGTGATAGTGACCTCTGGGGCCCCCTGCAGGGCCAGAGTTTGCCGTCTAGTTCTGATCCTCGATGCCAGCATGGAAAGCACCCTACTGTGGGCTCTGGGCCACCTTCCCTTCTCTATTCTGCAGGATCGAAAGTGAGAGCCTTGCTCAGCAAACGCTGTGCTCCCAGATGTCCCAACACCAACGGGAAATTTGAATGGTCACCTTCACCAGACACTGAGCTTCGTACCGTGATCACCAGGAGATGCTGTTCCGGGAATCTCTGCAACAGGGCACCGACTGCACAGGGTGGGCTCTGGGCACTGCGAGGAGGGCTCCTGCTCCGAGGGGGCCTTAGCCTCCTCTGGATTCTGTTGTGAAGAGTTTCACTCTGTACTCCCTATTGCCCCTGCTGGCCCATCCTATCTTCTGCCTCTAGCCACAATTCTGCCTCCCTCTCCCCTGACAGAGGCCCCTTGCTCAGGAAGTCCTGTGAATACAGTCCCTGCTCTTCTCGGAGAAGAATGAGCATTTCTGGTCTGGGGTGATGGCTCCTTGTATGAGGTCTTTTGCCCTGAACAGATTGTCCGGGACCCTGTGAGACGCAGGAGATCTCAGGCAAGTTCAGAGTTGCAGCCCCGGCTCTGACTCTGATTCTGGCTCTGTCTTCCTATCTCCAGCCATCTCTGCCCAAGGGAAGCCCAAGCCGAGTAACACTGTGGATCCCTCCACCCTTGTGTTGGGACCACGACCTTTACTCCTCTTGGAGACAATAAACTCTTGTTGCCCCATGGTGCCCACTCCTTCCTGTCCACCCACTCTGCCAAGCTTTCAGCAAAGACCTCTATGGTGGGCACTGGCAACCCCTGGAGCAGCCAGATATGGACAAAACTTCCAGCTGGGCTTCAGTCATGGGACTGGCCCTGTGGCCTGGGGCCCAACACATAAGCAGGACGTCACAGGGTGGGGTCTGGAATCCTAGAAAGTCAAGCCGATGCTGGGTGGAGGTGGGGAGGGGTGTGGAAGAGGAGGTATATGGCACATGACCAGAACTAGAGTGTCCATCTGGGTGGCAGCAGTGGGATACATGAGGTGAGGCCTGATGTACAAAGCTTGACCTTGGGAGGGAAGGTACGGGAGGGGCACCAGGTGAGAGCACAGGTGAGGTACTAAGTGGGGCTGGGGGACTGATACTGAGCTCAGGGCAGGTCAGGCTAAGTTGGGCACCATGGGGCATATGGGGGGCATTTTGGGGTGGGGAGGTGAATGCAGGACAGCACTGGGTCTGTAGCCTGCTCCCTAATCCCAGGCCTCCATGATGCCCTTCCAGTCTGCACACCTGCCTTTCCCATCTCTGCTCTGGATCCATGCACCTGCACCCCCTCCCCACCATGCACCCTGCTTCACCATCCAGCACATTTTTCCCAAGGATCAAGGTGGACCCAGCAGCCCCTTGGCAGGTCCAGGATGACCCTGGGCCCTGGATCCTCTTTCCCCAGCAGGTTTCAGGGCTTTGGGGAAGCTCTTCAGACAAGAGTCCCAGAATTTCCAGGCAGAGCAGGGTCTTGCTCCCCTCTTCTCGTGGTTGTGAATTTTCTTGCTGAATTTCAACCCTGCCTGCTCCTCTAGCTGGCCAGGAAGAACGTCTCCCCAGGGCAGGGCGCCTGGAGCCTTGGGACATCAGGAATCTGAGTCATCAAGCCTCAGGGCAGTCAGCAAGGCAGATGCTAAGAGGGGGACTCTCCAGGACCCTGACTCTAAAAGACTCCTGTTTTCTGCACAGAAGGATGCTTGGGGTGATCTGACTGTGGGAAGGCAGATTTGTGTACAAATCTAATCTGGGTGCCCGTGCTGGGGTTAGGGGCTGCACGGCCCTTCTCCCCACAGCACTGTAGCAGTCACCCTTTGTGCCTTTTGGAGCTAGGGGCCCTGGCTCCTCCTCTGGATGGGGGTCTCAGGATTTCAGGCCCTTCATGGCAACCACTCTGTTGGAAATCAGAAACCTTGCTGAACATGTGGACTAAAAAAAAAATAAAATGAAAGAAGGAAAGAGGAAGATGAACGATGACCGAATGCTCTAGAGATGAATGAGAAAGGACTTCCTGAGCCGAAAATAAACGTCTAATGAAGGCTGAAGATGTGCGACGGAGAAATGGCTGCAGAAGGGACAGTTAAGGACGAATGCAGAGTGTGGAGCCTGCCCTCCACAGGCCACTGTTTATCACCTGGCCACTCAGCTTCCCCAGTCCCTCTGAACCAAGGACATTCCAGGTCATCATTCCAATCTCTCCTGCGCACTACGGTTCTTCCCTTGCTACCTGGGGGACCCGAGCAATACGTGGCCATCCTGAGGCAGCAGTTAAACCTGTTTCTGAGCCTTCAGCAGGATGAGTCAAGATAGGACAGGACAGGGCAGGCGACTCAGTGCCTCACTGACTTGTGGGAGAGGCCCCAAGAGCTAGCAGCTAGCCAGTCAGGTGAACAGCTCAAGAGAGTGGAGCAACTAATAAAAACTAAAGTCACCTACTTTGGCTGCCAGAACTCATAGTTTTCTATGTCACAAAAATAACAACAAACAAAATTTACATTGTTTACCCTGTATAATTGCATACAATTCACTCCTTGTGCTATAAAGTTTTATGGGTTTTGACAAGTGAGAAGGGTCATGTACCCACCATTACTGTGTCATATAGAATAGTTATACTGCTTTAGAAAAATCTGTGCTTCTGTATTCATTCCTGCCTCCTCCCAGTCCCTGGCAACCACTGATGCCTTTACCATCTCCATAGTTTTACCTTTTCTAGAATGTCATATAGTTGGAAATGTACGTGGTTCCGTTGTACCGTGGAATATGTGGCCATCTCAGATTGACTTCTTTCACTTAGTAATATGCATTTCCAGCTGGGCTCGGTGGCTCAGCCTGTAATCCCGCGCCTTGGGAGGCTGAGGTGAGTGGATTGCTTGAGCCCGCGGGTTCGAGACCCACCTGGGCAACTTGGCGAGACCTCATCTCTATAATAAATCAAAAAATTAGCAGGGTGTGGTAGCGCGCGCCTGTAGTTCCAGCTACTTGGAAGGCTGAGGCGGAAGGATCACCGGAGCCCAGCAGGTCGAGGCTGCGGTGGCCGGGAGTGGCCACTGCACTCCAGTCTGGGCGAGTCTCCAGTTAGAGACTCCAACTCAAAAAAAAAAATACATTTCCATTTCCTCAGTGTTGTTTCACTGACTTATTTCTTTTTATCCCTAAATAATATTCCATTGTCTGGATGTACCACCATTTGCTTATCCATGCACCAAGGGCATCTTGGTTGCTTCCAAGATTTGGCCATTATGAATAAAGCTGCTGCGAACACCCGTGTGCAGGTTTTTGTGTAGACATCAGTTTTCAACTCCTTTAGTTAAATACAGAAGCATGACTGCTGGATCAGATTGGAAGCCTATGTTTAGCTGCGCAAGAAGCTTCTAAGTTGTCTTCCACAGTGGCAGTGTCATTTTGCACTCCCACCAGCAACAAGTGAGAGAGTTCCTGCTCCTCGGCATCCTCACCAGAAACTGATATTGTCCGTGTTTTGCTGCTTTTCAGTCATTTACAAAGTTGTGTGCTGGTGTCTTGGTTTTTTAAATTTGCAGTTCCCTAATGATTTGGAGTCTCGTTCCATAAGCTTATTTGTCAGCTATGTATCTTCTTTGCTGAGGTGTCTAGTCAGATCTTTTGCCCGTTTTTAAATTGGTTGTTTCTTTATTATTGAGTTTTAAGAGTTCTTTGTATATTTTGGATACAAGTCCTTTACCAGATGTGTGTTTTTGAAATATTTCTCCCAGTCTCTTCTTTGACCCGTCTCTTTTTTTTTTTTTTTTTTTGAGTCAAGGTCTTACTCTGTTGCCCAGACTGGAGTGCAGTGGCATGATCACAGCCCACCAAGCTTTGATCTCCTTCCACCTCAGCCTCCCAAGTAGCTGGGACTACAGCCGCACATCACCACACCTGACTAATTTTTGATTTTTTTGTAGAGACAAGGTCTTGCTATGTTGCCTAGGCTGGTCTCTGGCTCACTCCTGGACTCAAGCAATCCTCCTGTCTCTGCCTCCCAAAGTGCTGTGATTACACATGTGAGCCACTGCACCTAGCCATGTATATTCATTCTCTTAACAGTGTCTTTCACAGATCAAACATTTTTAATTTTAATAAAGTCCAATGTATCAATTTTTTTCATGGATTATGTTCTCAATGTTGTACTTAGAAAATCATCACCAAACTCAAGATTTCAAGGAGAACCAACATTTTTTTCTAGGAGTTTTATAGTTTTTGTTTTACATTTTGGCCTATGATCCTTTTTAGTTAATTTTTGTGGAAGATGGAAGGTCTGTGTCTAGATTAATGTTTTGTTGGGGTTTTTTGCACATAGATTTCTAATATAATGACACCATTTTAATTTTATTTTATTTTTAATTTTTATGTATGTATTTTTTTAATTAAAATTTTTTTTTTTTTTTTTAGTTGGAGTCTCGCTCTTTCACCCAGGCTGGAGTGCAGTGGCACACTCATGGCCACCACAGCCTCGACCTGCTGGGATCAGGCGATCCTTCCATTTCAGCCTTCCAAGTATCTGGAACTACAGGTGCTCGCCACCATGCCCGGCCAATTTTTTTATTTATTGCAGAGATGAGGTCTCACCAAGTTGTCTAGGCTGATCTCGAACCCTTGGGCTCAGGCAATCCTCTCACCTCAGCATCCCAAAGTGCTGGGATTATAGGCATGAGCCACCACGCCCAGCTGACACCATTTTTTAAAGCAGATTATCTTTCTCCATTAAATTGTCTTTGCTCCTTTGTCAAAGATCGTTTGACTATGTTCGTACAGGTCTATATCTGGGTTCTCAGTTTTGTTCCATCCATCTGTGTTTCCTTTTGCCAATATGATGCTTGATAACTATAGCTTTACGGTAAGCCTTAAAATTGAGTGGTGTGAGTCCTCAAATTTTGTTCTTGTGTCGACACTGTGTTGTTATGTCAAAGCCCCCAACATCATTCCCCGGTTCAGTGACATACACAGGGAACTCATAGGACTCAGCGTATAGTTATACTCATGGCTGTGGTTTATTACAGCAAAAGGACACATAGAAAAATCAGCAAGGGGGGAAAAGATGCAGGGAGTGAAGTCCAGAGGAAACCAGGCATGAGCTTCTAGAGTCCTCTCCCAGTGGACTCACACAGGACACACATATTCCCGCAGCAACAAATTACGGCAACGCATGTGAAAGGTTGCTCAATACAGAGGTTGTTAGAGATTCACTACTCAGATTTTTTTTTTTTTTTTGAGTTGGAGTCACACTCTGTCGCCCAGACTGGAGTGCAGTGGCCACTCCCAGCCACCGCAGCCTCGACCTGCTGGGCTTCAGTGATCCTTCTACCTCAGCCTTCCAAGTAGCTGGAACTACAGGCGCACGCTACCACGCCTGGCTAATTTTTGATTATTGTAGAGATGAGGTCTCGCCAAGTTGCCCAGGCAGGTCTTGAACCCGCGGGCTCAGGCAATCCACTCACCTCAGCCTCCCAAGGCACGGGATTACAGGCTGAGCCACCGAGCCCAGCAATATCCAGATTTTTATAGGAAGCTGATCACATAGTCACCCTCTCCATAAAAGGCATCCAAATTCCAGCCTCCCAAAAGAAAGCAGATGTTCAGCATAAAGCTCATTGTTTGTATTTACACTTTAGGCATATGGACACTCTTACCAGTTAGGACAGCGAAAATCCTCCCAAATCCAAGTCCCAGATGCCATCCAAGAGCCAACCTTAAAAGAAGGATTTTCTAGGGATAAGAGTCAAACATGCTATGTGAATTTTCTTCTTTTACCTTTTTATATAAAACTTAAAATTGGTTTCTCAATATCTACAAAATTGTCTACTGCAATTTTGTCTGGAATTATGCTGAATTGATAAATCAAATTGGGAAGAATTGACATCATAGCAATATTGAATCTTCCAATCCATAAGCATGGAATATCTCTCTGTTTATTTAGATCCTCTTTAATTTCTTTAATCAGAGTTGTGCTGCTTTCCGTATATAGATCATTTGTTAGAATAATACCTAAGTATTTCTTTTTCTTTCTTTTTTTTTTGAGCTATTGTAAATGTTATTGCTTGCTTTTTTAAATTTCAAATTTCACTTGGTATTACTGACATATAGGAATGGTTTTTGCATATTAATCTTGCTCCCTACAACCTTGGTATACTCCTGTATTAGTTCCAAGAGTTTTGTTGTTGGTTCTTTGGGGGTTGGACCTTTCTTACATTCGTTGCTAAGAGACTCAGATCCCGATGTGAACCTCACCTCCAGCAAGACAGCCCAGCTTTGTGGTGTTTGTTAGGGTACCGACGGACCAGGCGAGGGTCAAGAGACACAGGGAGGTGCACAGCACTGCCGGGGCTGGCAAGCCAGAGGTGCGCACCGGCAGCCCAGAGATCCGAGTAAATTGCAAAGAATTGCAACACACAGAGGTGAGAGAAGAAAAGATTTATTTAAGAAAAGTTCACCCCCCACAGACAGGGAGTGGGCCTACACTCTCGGTGAGTGTGGCCTTGTAGCCCCCCAAGTC
>CAUYQG010095169.1:0-26613 GCA_963574415.1 Tarsius wallacei
CTGGCTTTGTTCACTTTTGAGGTTGGAGTGTGGATTGCGGGCTGTACTTTTTGCAGTTTTGAGGTTTAATTGAGGGGGAAGCTGTGATTCAGTACCTATATGCTGATTCCAGCATCCACCTATCGGTGTATGAGCCCACTGGAACCTATTTCCCTCTGTCTTACAATTTTTCTGTGCAGCGGAATATAGGTTTGGTACCTGGAACAAAAGGAGGTACAAAAGAGGAAAATAATGGAGGAAGTGGGGGGTGGTCAATAGGAAGTTAGAAAGAGAAAAGAGTGAGAGGGTAAACAGACATGCATATCAATTAACAGGTGAAAAAGAGACACAAGGTCAGAGAGAAGTGAATAAAAACATTCAAGGAAAATTCCCTAAAGAATACTCTCGCTATACAAAGGCAGACCAAAAAAATCATGACTTTTGGTGTGTTTTGCCTAACACAAACAGATAGTGTAAGTCAATAAGCAAACAGAAGTGAGCAAAACAAACAAAGTGATAAAATCAAAAGTCAAAGTATGAAATCAGACTAGCTCTGGGATCTTTCCTGAGTGTCTAAAGTCTCTTCATCTCTGCTCTCTGGCCTCTCCCCTTTCATTGCAGACAGCTACATTTACTGCAGCTTGGGTTTCTTCTTTTGGCCTGCTGCCTGAGAAGTCAGCTACACTTAGTTCCCTTTGTCTGCTTCAGTGTAGGGGAGGGGTTTTGTCCTCTGTTTAGTGACGTTACCTTGGGAACCAAGGTGGAGGCTGCTGGTAGGTGGGTGTGGCAATGCAAATCTCTGCCTGGAGAATGGCCGAGGTGGCAGTTTCACTTTCATGGATCCTTTCTCTCCGCTCGTTTGGGTCCCTGGGCAATCCACTATGATGGACTGTGGTGGCATGGGAGACACTGGGGATCAGCTGCACAGCTGGACGCTGGATCCAGGGCACTACCAGCGGGCCAGGGTAGAGGAGGGGGTTGAGAGTTCCCTCCTCTGGAGCTGAGAGCCTCCGATCAGCACCTCCTCAAGATATGCTGTTCCCTTGCATAAGCATTGGGTTGCGCTGAGTGCCTCAGCCAGGGTGGGCCCAGAGCTCCAGAGCTCCAGAGCTCCAAACTCCAAAGGGCAGGCGGTGAGCGCCAAAAGTGGCCCTGGATCACTCACAGTTTATTTCAGCCAGAAATGGAATTGGTTTCTCTGAAGGGCGGGTGCCCAGAGCCTCCCTGGGTGACCAGCAGCTTGGTCTGGGCGAGACGATGTAGCCAGGGAGGGAGCCAAGACCCAAGACTCCCGCATGCGTGGCAGCAGCGGGGGGCTGCAATATTCGGCCCTGCGTGGGACCAAGGGTCCCTGGGCCTCGGACCAGTGTGGCTGGCAGTGGGCAGGGGGGTAGGGAAAGGAAAGCAAGAGTCTTTTTGGGAACTCAAGTTTGGAGAATCTCACAATTCCACCTATGCTGTCACCATTTTACTGGAACTAACTATGGTCTCAAGGCAGGAATTATTATTCCCATTTTACAGATACACTGAGTCTTTTAAACTTGCTCAGGGGTCCATGGAAAGAAGATAGCAGGGCAGATATTCAGACTGATTTGACTTTTTTTTACACTAAGCCAAAAGTTTTCTTTGCACATGTTTATTTTATTTAAAAATCTCTGCTCCCTTTCTACCTGACATAAATAGAACACTCGAAAGTCATCACTACCATCAATATTAGAGACATGTCAAATGCTGTCACTTAGCCAGAAAGCTGCTTTGGAGTAACTGTGTAATATTATACAACATGACAAGTTCTCATCCACAGTGGCAACCTTAAAGCTGGGGGAATGGGGCTTGTGCAAAACCCCAAAGCCATTAGCTGAAATCCCAGAACCATAAAGCTGAAGAATTAACCACTGAACCCAATAAAAATCTCAGCCCTGGATAGCAGAGGCCACTCTGCACTAGTAGGTTATTTTCATTCAAGGCAAAATGTGTGCCGACATTCAGCTTTCTCTTCTGGAGCTGGCTGGGCACATTATCTTCTCAGTGTGGATTGGATGAGCGAAGTGAGAAGCAAACAGCAAATTCTTGGCAGCCAAAGACAGGCAGGCAACAGAGAGAAAGGGAGAAGAGCTGTCACGGGACAGAGGAGGAGTAATTTGACTCTTGTGATGTTCTTGCCATTTTTTTTTAGTCATCAGCCTGCTGTTTGCAAGTATCTTCTTGATAAACTAAGGGTAAAAGGGAATCATAAGAACAAAAGGACTAGAAGAGGTTATCTGGTGGCCTCTCTACTTTTATCCTGATCATCACTGCCATAGCCAGGTTTTTAATGGTTAAGATATTTTTAGGAACGGAAGTATCCAAATTACAAAGACATTAAATGGCAAAAATGATTAAAAAATGACCTCGTAATTCTAGATAATCTAAGTTCTCAAATTAGCATAGGCTAAGATTTGCTACATTAATTTTTTTCTGTCTTTATTTTCTGTAGTGTTGACAGATGTTCTTTCTGTTCACAACATGGGGGCCAACAGCATTCAGCCTACATCTGTCTTGGGTTCAGGAAGAGCAAACATCCCTCTTAGTAGTTCTCTCAGAGAGAAGGAACTTCTCCTCCAAAAGACCCAGCCCAGATATTCTCTGGTTTCTTTAGCTCCACTTGAATCACATGCCTATTTCCAATCCAATGACTAGGCTTAGTTGCAAGCTTCGAGAATGGGACCTCCCTAGAGGAAAGATCCGCAATTGTAAAGGAAAGTGTCTGGGATGCCACACAGCATAGTGTAAGCAAATAGTCAAAAAGGGCATGTTTACTGAGTGATTCTATTTGCCAGTAAAATCTGCTATGTTGGGTGGGCACAGTGTGAGCAGAAAACACATGTAAACCCTGGTCTGTACTGTCATAGAGCTTATTTATAAAAAAAAAAAGTGTGAGAAGGAATATGTAGCATCTTTCAGCATGCAAGAAAGTGTATTGAAAAGAGCATGAAACTGATCTTTCTCCACAGGACTTATAAAATAAGGAGCTTCCAATTAAAAGAAAAGATACGTATGTTTTCACTACATTTCACCCAGTCTTTCTTTTTTTTTGTTCTCATAGGAAAAAGGAGGGGTTGTCTCTTAGAAAAAAGAAGGGGTTGGTGGGATGCAGGGGGTGCAGATGGTTAATCTTCATCTTAAGATGTCTGTAGAATACCTGGAAACTTGAGTGAACAGCACCTATGGCAATTCCTTGTGAAAATACAGCTGCCATTCCTTTAAGCAGGTTGAACATTCTGCAATTCTCAAGAGCACTGGTCCATTTTCTTGGAAGAGAATTGAAAAGCATATTTAATATAAACTACTGATTCCAAGGCTGAACAAAAAGAAGAATATTCAGTGGAAATTTAGTGAATTTAGCACTAATCTAAATCTTGCCTTGCTATCTTGCCAATGTTTTATTTTAACTCATTGCCAAATAAACTTGCAGCTCATTTTTAAACTAATATTTAATGTTGGAAAGCTCTAGGGATATCAGTTGCACTAGTATCAATGATAAATTAACCTAATTAATTAAAAATTGCCTTATAATTAAGAAAACAAGTGAACAAAGGATACCTTTGTTATGCAGTGGCCTCAATTTATTGTCCTTTTTCTCCTGTCTGTTTTGCTTACTTGCTAATTCTCAAAATTCAATAATCTGCACTGGGAATCCTAGTCATTACTGTGAATTAGCAATACCCTACTGTAATTCACTGTAACTCACCAGTGATGAGTTTTGATAAACAGAGAAAGAGTTTTAAGAGAGATCAGTGTGGTGAAGCCAAATTGCAGAAATACTGTATCTCTTTGGTAACCAGGTTTTCCTTTGGTTTCTCCATCAGCATTGCCTACCATCTTATGAAAGAAAAAAGATGGCATAAATGAAATCTTTAATGAAAAAATCCAAATCTGAACTTAAAAGTTTTAATAAACTTAACATTAAAAAAGAGTTTGGGTGATTAGAGTAAGGACTTCTAATCAATCCAGACAGATAAGATCGCAGTCATAATTGCATTGGCTGTTATCATTTCCTTTTCATTTACTTGTACCAAATGGAAAATAAAGTCTTAAGATGTCTACAAATGGAAATGAAAATAATGGTTTTCAGTGATAATTTGATAGGAAGTAATTGGCCACCTGAAGGGAAAAACCCTCATCGTGGAAATAATTACAAATAATTGGTTACTACAAGATTGGACTATATTTGATGCACTCAGTACAATAAATACTCTTAACTAAAGATGCTAATATGGAAGTTTGAGGGTATTATTAGCCATATAAATCAGATAAAATAAAAGAGCTCACAGACTGGCTATCCATGGTCCAACTTTGATCCATAGACCGAATTTATTTATCCACCAACATTATTTTGAATTATATTTTAATTAGTTGTCAATACTTTAAAAATTAATAAATGAAGCATAAAATCAGGAATTATAATTTTTTTCTTGAAAAAAATAGAAATGTCTGACAACGCCAGGCTTTTATTGCCACGATGGCAACAATTCTGTGAAAATAAAACAAACACTGGAGCTATTCATGCATGCATACAATCGCCATGCCTGGCCCTTGTAGATATTTGCATTGGTGATTCTAGCTCTAGCAGCATATCCTGTATTTATATAAAACTCTGAATTTTTATGGTAAGTTTACATTTCTTTTATTTTTATTTTTTGACTTGGAGTCTCACTTTCAGGCTGGAGTGCAGTGGCATGCTCACGGCCACCCCAGCGTTGAACTGTTGGGCTCCGGCGATCCTTCCTCCTCAGCTTTCCCAAGTAGCCGGAACTACTCGTGCGTGCTACCACGCCCAGCTAATTTTTTATTTTTATCATAGCAACGAGGTCTGATCAAGTTGCCCAGGCTGGTCTTGAACTCTCAGGCTCAGGCAATCCACTCACCTCGGCCTCCCAAAGTGCTGGGATTACAGGCTGAGCCATCAAGTCTGGCCAGTTGACATTTCTTAATTTACTCAATCCTAAGAACAGCTTTCTAAAATAAATACAGTTTATGAAAAATAAAGTAAGGCTTCATTCAAGTGACCCACCCAAGAAGACAAGTCCGTAGATAACATGAAGCCAGAACATGAATCCAAGTCTTCTGACTCTAATCACCTAACCTTACTACTGAGTCTTGCTAACTCTGGCCTGAGATCAATTGTAAAACTCTCAGGTGAAGTAAATAGCCTTTATTTGAAGTCTAAAGTACTATCATCTGGTATCTTAGATAAAATGATTTGTTTTATGTGATAAATGGCTAAGAGTCAAGATACCGTTCAAAATTCTGGCCCGTAGGAAACTTCTAGAAAGTTTCTCAGGGCCATTCGGTCAGTTAAAAAATAACCAATTTCAAATTTCTACCTCTAAACAGAGCCTGTACACTATTATATACTGCATGACAATTCAATTGTGTATTTGAGAATGGACTTGATATGCTATAGTTAGGAATTTAATATGCTTCCACTATATTATTATTATTTTTATTATATACTTTAATAAAAATACATAATGATAATTACCACCCTCTTATAGATAAATGTTTGTGCTCACCTTTAATTATTTTCAGATGGTAATTTTAAAATCTGTAATGATATCACATATTCAAACTATTTTCACATTTTTAAGGACTTTGACACAAATACTATTTTTTATTAGGTTTTGCACCTGGGAGGCTGTAGCTCTTTTATTCACCAGGTACTTGAATTTCTCCAACTTACATTATTTTAATTTGAATACTGCTTCAGGAAAACCAGAACCTTAAACAAGTTGAGTAGATACAGTGTTACAAGTGGAGCTTCATATAAATAAGCATATGTGAAATATGACACTCATCATATTTTGGAATCCTTAAGAGCCTCCAAGAATATTCTCAGCAAACATTATTGAGCAGAAGAAAACCGTGAATATGTGATGTACCATATTCTTGTTCAGTGAGTGTCTTGGAGTCTTTTGTCTCTGGTGCTACCACTTTTGCAGGAATCACATTAGCTGTGCCATTAATTAATAGAATGTGTATTCCTGATTCTACTTCATGATTCAGAAACATCATTTCAACAACTATTTCTTCATCCTTTTCTTCAATTTAAGACAAGGCTGAGTGAGCATCCCATTGAAAAATTAATATAAATAGGCAATTGTAAGAGAATAGAGGTAAATGCTCAGTAAGCATATAAAAAAATTCAACCTTGCTTCACAGAAATACAAATTCAAAATGCATGGTTTAAGCAAAATGACAATGAGATATATTATTAATTGCCTAGAAAAATAATTTTCAAATTATAATACCCATTTTTGTCCAAAACTTGAAAACTTGTATCCTCATGCATTATTGGTATAAATATAAATTGGCTCAGCAGTTCCGGAAAAAAAATAGTATTTGTGTCAAAGGCCTTAAAAATGTGAAAATAGTTTGAATATGTGATATCATTACAGATTTTAAAATTACCATCTGAAAATAATTAAAGGTGAGCACAAACACTTATCTATAAGGGGATGGTAATTATCATTATGTATTTTTATTAAAGTATATAGTAAAAATAATAATAATAAAGTAGAAGCATATTAAATTCCTAACTATAGCATATCAGGTCAGTTCTCAAATATACATACAATTGAATTGTCATGCAATGTATAATAGGGTACAATATTTAATGATATAGAAATATGTCCCCAGTATAAGTAAAAACAAAGTCTTCTGAAAAGTATATAACATATGATCCTATTTATCTGTACACACAAACATCTAGATATAAATTATGAAAGAATGCTTTCCAAGATGTCAACTGTGCTTATCTGCTTGGCGGAAACACAAATTATTATTATTATTATTATTGGTACCTATTTGTATTTTCAAAATTGGCTGCAAAGAATGTATATAACTTTGTAATTTATAAAAATAGAATTGAACATTAAAAAACTAGCTGAACATTATTTCTCAACAAACTTAATAAAATAGCACAACCTATAATATGTGATTCAAAAGAATTGGGAATTATTTAAATCAAATCTTCTATCACATCTTGCTTGAAAACTGCAGTAGGCTCCTAATTGATCGTACAATTCCACAGCTTAAAACTCTTCAATAGTTTTCCAGTGCATACAATCCAAATTGCATACAAGACCCTACATGATCCGGTCTATTGTCTAACTCTTTATGTTTTTCACACCACTGTCCTTCCCTCCAGTCCCACTCTTATTGTTTCTCCAACGAAATAAAATTATTTTTGTCTTAAGGACAAGGCACCTGCTGTTACCTCCTGCCTGGAATGTTCTCCCCTTTATCTCCCTAATCTTGACTCTTTGCATGAATAGCCCTTTCTCTTCTTCCATGTCTCAGCTCAACTGTCACTTCCTGAATCGCGAGTAGTCACCTCCTGACAAAAAACCCTTTATGGCATCAACCTGTCTCATTGCCTTTAGACATCTTCTCACTACATCAACTTTTTCCCAGCTTGGTTGATATTTAGTTTAGTTATAAATAAATACTGATTATTTCTATACTATTTGTTTCTTTCCCCAAAAGTGCAGGCTACATAAACGCAAAGACCTGTTTGGTTTGTTCACTATTATATCATCAGCAGGAGAAAGGTGCTTTGCATGTCAAAGGCACTTAATAAAGAAAAATAAATTGCCTCTGAAGCTGTAGAAAGAACAAAAACTGAAAAATGGTGGATGGCCCCAGATTCAAGGTGAGACCCTTAAGAGCTGGAGTTGGGAACCTCTGCTTTTCAGTCATGAGTCAGCGTTGTTAGCCTTTCTTTTCTCATCAGCTTGTATCTATTCTGTCATTTGTGAAGCTTGACCTTCTACTTGTTCTGTATGTTTTTCTTTCTTCAATATTTCTGCTGACTCATTTCTCATACTCTCGATTTGCATATCATACAGCACAGTTAGAGACTGTTATAAAACAAAATGACCATACAAACATTTTTGTATTTATTTTATGTAACCTCGAAATGCCTGTATTAATATCAGTATTAATTTCAGTATTTTAATAAAAAATGTTTTCAGCAATCAGTGAAATATGATTGCTATCAACTTCCACACTAGGGCTGCTCAACATAAATATAATGTGAGCCATATATATATAATTTTTAATTTTCTAGTAGCCATATTGCAAAAAAGGAGCATGTGAAATTAACATTAATAATATATTTCACTTAAGTTAATTTCAAGCTACTTTAACAGATAATCAGTAAAAATATATTGAGCTCCTTAATTCCTTTATTTGCTCTCAGTCTTTGAATTCCAGTACATACTTTATGCTTATGGCAGGCCTCAGCTTGGACTAGCCACATTTTAAGCATTCAGTAGCTACATGTGATTGGTGGTCACTGTACTGAACAACATGGTTCTACACTTTGACTTTAGACTCTGTACCATCATAGAGAAGACCAAAGCTCTTCTGACCTTTTGGGTAGAATATCCCTAGGGAAGATATTTGGGAAATATGACCTCTGATAAGTGATGATGTTCATAGTATTAGAGGAATGGCAGTGATGAGAACCTAAACAATGGATCTGATCTTATGAGAGGATAAAGAAGGAGGGAAAAAAAGGAGAACACCCTGTACTGGGGAAGAGAAGATGCTTAGGCTAGGGAAAGAGCTGGAGACTGGATCTGAGATAGCCCCAACCTTTTCTTCATTCTCTTCTCTCCCAATCCTCTTATCTCACCTTCCTATTTTCATTAAGGCACCACTCTAAGCCAAGTTCATCAGGGCCTTCAGAACTAACTAGGAACTCAAGTTTGACCCAGTGTATATACAAATAATTCATAAGCATATGAAAAGAGGCTCATCTTGGAAAGAAGAATTAAAAACATCAACAAAGTATTTGGGAAGAGTTTTAAACAACAGAGATATGGTTAGAAAACTCTCAGATTACCTCTAAGTTCCATTCATATCTTAGGGTACCTCTAAAGTTTTAAATGGTTCAAATTTCATATTTTGAGTGTGTGTGAAATAATGATATCATAGTAGAAAAATACCAGTATTTTTGTACTTAAAATTATCATGGTGCATTTATGTGAGCATAATAAAACTAATTGCAGCCACCTCAGCCTCTTTCTTGTTTCAACTCTTATTCCTATTGTTTAAGGACAAATTCTATTTCTTCATCCAAATTCCCTAGTTAGAAAACTTTATTGTCCCACTTCTTGCATTTGGCAAAATTATCACTTGCCTCTGTCTTGATGGACAATTCTTGAGTCAGGTCATTCAAGTAATTCAACCAGATGTGGCTGGAGAGGCTTTGTGATCCACATTGAGCTGTGGATAGCTAGGCATAGTAAATTATTATTATTATTTTAATTTTAAAGATGTAGGGCACAATTCAGGATTAGGTATACAAGTGGGCATCGTATAGATAAGGTTTGGACCTCCCTTTGGTCCCCACTTTACTTGGTTTAAGATCAGGTAATCTCATTGATGTAGCATACTTACACACTGGGCAAGTGGGAAGCCAGCTGACTAGCTGCTCAGCTTCTTTCAAAGCAAGACAGAGTGTTAGGTGAGAGAGCATGGACTAGGTAGATTTACCAGGTTCAAACTTTGTTTCTACCAAGAACCAGATGAATGTACGCAAGCAACTGACCACCTCATTTCAAGTCTCTCATCTGGAGTAGTGGTCCCCAACATTGTTTGACATCAGGGACCGATTTCATGAAAGACAACTTTTCCATGGGGGGAGGGAGTGGTTTTGGAATGATTGAAGTCATTACATTTATTGTTCACTTTATTTATATTATTATTACATTGCAATATATAATGGAATAATTGTACAACTCACCATAATGCAGAAGTAGTTGGAGCCCTGAGTTTGTTTTCTTGAAATGAGATGGTCCCATACAGGCATGATGGGAGACAGTGACACCAGTCTTATATTCAGTCTACTCCATAATCTTGTTTTGGCTGCTGTCACTGCAGAAAACCCTCTTTCACTAAGATAAGATGTGGAAAACGGAATGGAAGAAGGCTTTTTAGTGCTGATCTGACAGGAGAAGGAGCCCAGGCAGTAAGGTGAGCAATGGGGAATGGCTGTAAATACAGATGAAGCTTTGATCACTGCCTTCCCTCTTCCCTACTTCCTGTTGTGCGACCCAGTTCCTAAGGGTACTGGTCCCTGACCGGGGTTTGGAAACCCTTGGTCTGGAGAATGACCATAGTGATAGTATCTACCTCTTGGCTGCTGTGAAGATTAACTGAAATGATATATGACACTATTTGAATAGATCTTGGCATATTAGAGGGAGACCCCAAACCCTGGAATTATTTTTTGGAGAATGGACCCATTGTAGTACAGGTTTCCTCTGCTAGGTCAGCGTTCTGGGAACCCACTGGTATTATTTTAGGTTCCCATTTGTATAGTTATTACTGTATATTATTATTTTTTTCTTCTCTCACTTATGCAGAGTTAATCATACATTTGGCACAGTGTGCTTTGTCTTGCTGATCTTTCCAACAACCATGAACAATAGGTTTTGTAATTCCCATACCACCTATAAGGCAACCAGGACTAACAAGGTTAAGCAAACTGATCAAAACCACATAATTAATTAATAGCAGGGGTGAAACTTAGAAATTAAAGCTGACTGATTTCAAAGCCCACATCTTCTGATTTCTGCCCCAAGAGACCACATATAGTGTAAAAGTTGAGTGTCGAGAGCCAACATACTTTGTGGGATTTTATTTCAATGATGCATGGTTGAATATCTCACAATACATCCTTGAGATCTTATTTGCCTTTCATGAGGATGCAACTCTAGCCCATGTCCTGTTCAATATTATGTTTTAAGCTGCCAGAGTGTGAGACCTACCACTGAGCATGGGTGCTTCTTCATACAGTTGAGTCCCACTGCCATCAAGTCATCACTGATGTGTTGAAAAGATGTGTTCTGGTTTGCTTTGTGGAGAATAAACTGATGCCTCCTTGGGCCAAGATCAGGCATACTGTTTGAATAACATGGCTGCAGAACCCAATCCAAATGCCCAGGTTTTTGCCCCAGGGACTATAGCAATAGACCAGCCAGCAGAGATCCAACCATTCTCTGCCTGCATAGTAGCCTTGAAATGGTTTGCATGGCCATGCAGCTTGACCAGAAACTGCTTTCATTTGCAAAACATTTTCTTTCATGCTTTGGCTTTTTAAAAAGAGGTCCAAGTTTTGAACTGTTCCCTCAAAGATAGACTTTGCCTTTGGAGCTTTGGAAAACAACAACAACAACAACAACAACAACACACACACACACACACACACACACACACACACATACACACACACACCTGTGAGAAAAGCATGAATGTATCACATTAAGGGTAGAGTCATTATAAGCATCGGTGCTGTTATATTCTGAAAATCAGGGGTTGGAAGGGAATGCCTTCTCTGCTGATTGCACTGTAACTGGTGCAGCTAAATAGGCTCCAGACACTACTAGAATAGCAGATATCCATGTGTGACTACAGAGGAATATATGAGAAAGAAAAAGACAGATGGTGTACTTAGGTGCACTTAAGTCTGATTGCATGAGTTGATAATGAATGTTTAAATACGGCACTCCCATAAAATCAGATACCTGTAGACAATACTGGAATAACTACAGACTTGCTAGGGGGAAAAATGAAGTTGTGGATTCTAATTTTTGTTTTTGTCATTATTATGATTGTCTATTTACTTGCATGGGAATTTTCATAACTTTCTCAGAGTCTAATCATAAAACAAAAAAACACAATCAGTAGCATAGAAAACAGATCCTTAGAAATGAAAAGAAACTTAAAGTTTATTTCAGAGCTGTAGAACTCACGGTCAGATAGGTGAGATGACAAAGGTCAGACAGCTCCTAGCGACAAATCGAGGATTAAAGGCCACATCACATATTTTCCTGTGCGGGCATCATTGCACCACAAAGCACCACACGTTCTCCTCAGGAGATTTATATTAAAAATTATAAGAGTTGTAAACAAAACACAGCCAACATTGTTCAATGGGGGAAAATTTTCTACTTCCCATTAACTACTTTGGTTTATATGTTTTATTGGCCCCAAACCAGATTATATAGGATTTTTTAAAATGTCAATAAAAGTCGGATTTCACATGGCCAATGTGCACTCAATTTTCCTAAGGGGTTCCAGTTTTAGCATGTTTCCTGCATATGCTGTTCAAACCACTCTGCAATCAGACTATTTGAATTTTTAAAAGTAAAAAGTTGAAGGTCTTGCTTAGATCAGACACCAATGAATGACCATGGCGTTGGGTGGTCTGGAGAAAAGTGCTCACTTCACACGTGCATAGGGATGGCGAGGGAACTGAAGAGAGGCAATCCCAAACCAAAGTGCATGCTCCACACAGAAAGTAGACATCGCACAGAAGCTGTAAATAAATTGGACCTGGCACCTTAAGTGCCTTAAATGTTGGAAGTTAAACCTTAAATCGCGTCCTTATTCTTAAAGAAAGCGGGTGAGCCTCCCATCAAAGAGACTGGTGGCATAATCAAGATGAGTAATGCTGCCGAAATCTGAAAGGACTTCACGATCTGAGCAGGAAAGACAGTCCCTGGAGCAGGGAGCACTAAAAGTCCACATGTCACTTATCATGAGTGGGAATCTGGGTGGTAAAAGACACACATACTTTAAAATCAGAGAGTGCTGACATACATCAGGAATGCTTTGCATGGTGGTAGAAATGCTTTCCAATCATCGTCTCCAAGCAAGGTCCACATCAGGCTGCCAAAATGGCCATTTTTCTAGAACATGGAACATTTTGAAAATGATTCTTCAGAAAACAAGAAAACAGGTGACTTTGAATATAACCACTAATACTGCATAATCGTAAATGTTGTATAAACTACATATTGTATAAATACAACTATAAAATTGCTTACAGTTCTCATATAAATAGATACACTTAAAAAGCAAATATGATTCAAATAGCACTTCTCTAGCTTCCAGAGAGTTCCTTCTTTTTAACACAACAAAGTGACAAAATGACCATTTGTGACCATTTGCAAAAGCGAGGTAAAGATTTTAAAACTTGCACACATTTGTTACAGACCTGGACCAGGGAAAGGGATGCGATCGGCAAGAGGGAAATTTTGAAAGATTCTGGAAGCCAGAAAGCATATTCAATTAGATTGACATAGAAATTAGAACAGAGAAAATCGTAACTACAGAAGTAAGGGCAGTTTCTGTCTTGAGCTTAGCTCAGAATGAAGAAGCAGAGACAGCATGAATAGTGGGGTGATTATGGGGGAAGTATAGAGGTTTGGCTATGAAAGAGTGAATCCAGTTATACTCTTCCTGCAGTATAACAAAGGATGCCTGCATCATAGAACCTTTAGCTAAAACTAAGATGTATTCCTGGTGAAAGCTATTGTGTCAGTTAGGGCTAGAAAGCCAACTGGAGTATGTTAGAATTTTAGAACTTTGTAATTGATCTGAAAGTATCCAAATGATAATACTAATAAAAGAAAAAAGTTAAGGTAACTCCATGCGTTATTGGAAATGTGACACACACTGATGGGTTTCATCTAGAGTAAAGGCACTCTTTCTCCGGATATTTTGGGGAAGAGGACAGATTTCACCCCGTTTCTAAATCAATCCACTATCTCTTGGGCAAGTCAGCTTGTCCATAAGCCCAGCCCACTGATTATAGAACTGAGTCAGAGCTCTCATTCAGGGGAGAAGCTTGCTGTTACTGTTGCTGCAGTAACAGTACAGTCAAGATGATAAAAGAGAGAAATCACAAACAAACTCACTTTAAACAAGAAAATTAACATCAACTACAGAGAATAAAGTTTAAAAAATAGAATTTTAAAATAAAGGTGAAATGGAATATTTTTCTGGAAAAATACTAATGACCAAAATTGATTTCAAAGGAGCAAAATAATTTAAAACAGATGGAAAATTCTGAGAAAAATTGAGATCTCATGTTATTATTTCTCTCCCACTTCCATCAAAGGCAATAAACCAAGCAGTGTTACAGATAAGAACCATTAATATGTTATAGGTAAGTAAGTCTATCATTCATGTAACAACTATCCCAAATCTTATGATAAAATGCAGAGCTTCTTAACTTATTCTGTAAAGCTGCCATAATCCTTTTACCAACATCTAAAAAGAATAGATTTTTTTTAAAGATTAAAAAACCTATTGTTCAATCATACTTATAAATATATAAACAAAAACTCTAGATTAAAATTTAACAATCTAGATCCAATAATTTTTAAAAGAATATTTAATGATTCAATGTCATGTTACTAAAAATTAATTTTTTAAAAAGCAGCCCATGATATATCTTGATGAACCATATATTATTATTTTCTATGTTTGCCATGACATAAAGAAGTTTGAGACACCCTAGTCCAACCCCAAATGTTTGTTACAGAATCATATATACAGTAAAATTTAATTTATATTAAAGAAAATGTAATTAACATATGAATGTGTCTGTGTTTGAAAATAAATAAGAAAATATCTGGAAGGATAAATGGTAGTAAAATAGCAGACTCTGAGAAGTCTGTCTTTACTAAATACTATGTCTTCTGCACATAGTACAAGTTTCTACTGGTTAAATACATGAATTAGATAAATTGAGTTGCAGTAGAATATAACTTTCATTTTTGCTATAGGTATTTACATTATTTAAATATTTAAAAATAAGAATATATTTAATTGTATTAAATTGATATAAATTAAAACTATGTCTATATGCATACATACATTTGCAAATATATAACCACTATTTTTTAATGGTCTTTCATTCAACAAATGTTTGTTGCAAAAGTACTATGTGCCAACTACTGCTCTTGATGTTTGGTATTGATCAGTGAACAAAGCCAAAAAAAAAATTTCAAATGTAATCATTTAGTTACTTATATTTTAATTATTTAATCATTTATTAATCTAAACAACTGATTGATCTCTTAATCTATTTCAGATACTCTATTAGGAGGAATCAATTGAATTTTATAAAAATACAATTATCTTAATTGTATCATCTCATATGCATATGAAGGCAATTCACGGAAATCAGCTAGGAAAATGAGTATTCATATTTTTACTTTTCATTATTGGGAAAAATTTACCAGCATTTATATTTTAAAAGCCTCTGCTTAAAAACACAAATTACCACTAAGATAGAAAGATATTACATTGTTTATGTATATGAATTTTTAAATGCAAACCTTTCTAAAACAAAGGAAGTGGGTCAGAGAACATTGAGCTTGAAACCAGATTGGCTTGATTGTAAATACCACATTAGATGTGATTGTAGTTCTGGGGTCCACAATTTAACACCTGGGCAAGGGCTCGAGAGGCAGTGCTAAAATGCTGCTGGGATGACTCTTAGGAGCTTAGAGTAAGTTATGGGCTGCAATAAATGAAGTAGAAATACTATAACTCTTGTGGCAGACTATGGAAGAAGAACTCAAAAAGCTCCAAGGTGTAGGCATGTTAGAGTAGATATACTGTGTAAGTCTGAAAAATCCACTGGCTGAGTGTGTCTCCTGGGAGAACCTGGAGAATTTTGTTGACCAAAGCAACAAAGAATTCATGGTGAGAAGAACATCAGCACCGCTGAGAAACTGGGTGATGGCTGTCCTTGGAGAGCTAAGCTTGCTATTGGGAGATATTATTACAGAATTGGGTTTTATATAGCATTGGGAATAATATGATCCCAAATAAAAAAGGGTAGATAGCAGTGCGCAATTCTCAGAAGCCAAATAGGTATAATTATTATCATAATGAACACTAGGCTTGGAGTGATAGCTGTAGGACATGACCTGCAGAAAGCTGTGAATATTGTAAATAAATAATAGCTGAAAGCATACTTCATTTTCTACACTAACAAAATAAATCAAGACTAACCAGGAGACTGATCTCCTACCTAGCTGTTTGATTGAAAGCACATTTTTATGTCTGGAATCTACTAACTGAGAAGAAGCCAGATCTTCAGAAGAAAGCATTCTAGATCATTATGGCAAGTGCAGCATAATGTTTCCTCTATACTTCCCAAAGGGACCTTCAGCCATTTACAACAGGGAATGAAGGACTATCCAAATATTTCAAGAACAGAAAGTCCAAGTTAACGTTAAAACCTGGGGATCCGAAACAACATTATGGTTCCCCTATTGAACTTGAAGCATATGTTAGCCAAGTAGTTAATGGTATTCAGGCCCAGGGCTGGTTCACAATGTGTCCAGTGGGTACAAGGAGTCGCACAGTAGTCATGTTCCGGCCCTTAACTGTATAATTGGAATAGACGTACTTGGTAGTTATACTCCCATAAGGTCCTTACACTTGTGAAATAAGAGTTATTGTAGTGAGGATGGTCAAGTGAAGCCTCTGAAACTGAGCTTCCCTCTCTCACC
This sequence comes from Tarsius wallacei, assembly GCA_963574415.1. Lineage (NCBI taxonomy): Eukaryota > Metazoa > Chordata > Mammalia > Primates > Tarsiidae > Tarsius > Tarsius wallacei. Next base: position 16,347 of record CAUYQG010095169.1, read on the forward strand.
AAGATAGCTACAGAAAGATTTTAAAAAGCAAAATGACAGAAAGTAGTGCCATCTAAAGATCTAAAAGTACAAAGAGAGTGGATTCTATCATACCTCCATTTAATTCATCAGTCTATATCTTTTAAAAGTCAGGTGAATTCTGAAAGATAATAGCCAGCTAGTGCCAACTGGGTCAAGTAGTATCCCTATTGAAGATATAGTATTAGATGTGGTACATTTGCTAGAGCAGGTAAAAATGGACAGCACATGGTATTCAGTCATTAATCTGATGAATGATTTTTTTTTACCATCTCTATTAAAAGGGTGAATCCAAAACAGTTTGTATTCACAGGAAAGAGACAACAGCCTGCAAGGATAGACTTGCCCAGGACTATGTGAAAACTCTCATATGTTCTGTCAAAATGTAGACTGAAGAAAACTGGACTGTCTTGACATATCTCAGAATATCACAGCTGTCCATTATGTAATGACTATATGCTAATTAGCATGAACAAGAAAGAAGTCACAAGTATATTAGAGGCTTTAGTAAGACACAAGCCCGCAAGAGAGTAGGAGACAAACATGATGAAGATTCAGGGGATCAATATATCAGTGACATTTTTAGGATTCCAGGGGTCTCAGACATGCTGTGACACATCTCCCAAACTAAAAGACAAATGATTGTATCTCAGACCTCCCATGGTGACATAGGAAGCAAAATATCTCACAAGGGTCTTCAGGTCCTGAAGATGACAAATTGTACACTTGAGGATATTGCTCCAGTCCATATACCGAATGACCCAAAAAAACAGACATATATAAGAGGGCCCCAGAGTAGAAAAGGGCTCTGCAGCAGGTTTGGACTTCACACAAGTTACTCTGCCACATGGCTGACTCTAGGGTATTAACAGGCCAACGATATAGACTGATGAATTAAATGGAGATATGATAGAATCCACTCTCTTTGTACTTTTTAGATCTTTAGATGGCACTACTTTCTGTCATTTTGCTTAGTCACTGGGAAGTCCATGGTGAAGGTCCTGGTGGATTCAATGTCTGATGAGAGGGTGCTCCCTGTCTCAGATGGTTGCTTTCTAGTTCATACATGGCAGAAAGGGCAAAGATCCTCTCTGGGACCTCTTTTATGAGAGCACTAATCCTACTCATGAAGGCTCTGGTCTCATGACCTAATCACCTCTCAAAACCCCACCTTCAAATACCAGCACATTGGGTATTAGAATTTAACATGAATTTTTGGGAAGTACACAAACATTCAGCCTATAGCAGATACTATGTGGAATTTATGGCAAAGTTCAAGGATGAGGGTTTGGCTCATTTCATGCAGTAAATCATCCATACCAGCCAAATATACTGGCAGACATAGAGAAAAATTTAGAACAGGTAGTTGAGAAAGGAAATGATGATGAACTTTACTCACTTAAAGTTTTTATTATCATTATTATTTTAAATAAATTAGAAGGTTTCTAAATTTTAGGTTACTTACTTGAAAACTGATACTTTTTGCTTGTTTGTTTGTTTTTGAAACAATGCTAATGGAAAGAGCACAATTTAGGGTCAGAAAAGTCAGACAGAATCCTGTGTCCATGACGATTTCAGTTAACCTCTAAGTTATGCTAGAATCTATCATATATCACAAATTATGACACTGCTCCATTTTAAGTCTCTTTAAGTGACTAGCTACGGGTATGATGATCCCAAATGAATAAATGTGGAATCTGAGGCTTCAGGAAGTTAAGTAACTAGACAAATTCATAGAGTTGATGACATTTAAATGGTTGTTACTTTTGTTCCTATAGTGTTTGACTTCTTTCCCTGCTGAGAACCCATTCTTGATGACTAGAGAATAAATTGTAATCATCAATTTCCCATGTGTATATTTGGCTCTGTATCTTTCAAGCTACAATAACAACAAAAATGCTTTACATTTATCTTTTATTAACTTGAACACATAGACTCTGCCTCCTGAATTTCTTGGGTTCTTAATTATGTCATAGGGTATTATTTTTAATAATAATAATAATAATAATAATACAATTACATTTAGTGAGTGAATTTGTATAAAAGGCACTCTTTTAAAAATATTTCATATATTATTAATTTAATACTCAAAGTAGCTTTCAGAAGTAAGTAAAAATATCAGATCTATTTAATATTTGGGAAAACTGAAAACAGAGAGGCTAAAAAAAACCCATTGAATTCATACATTTAATAAGTAGTAGAAATGGGTTTTGAATTAATATTATTCAACTTTGTTAACCACATTTTTAACCACATACTGTAATGCAGGAAGGACTACCAAGCTATACAAAACCTAGGGAATAAAACCTGAGTTCTCTTCAAAGAATTTATAATAGGACTAGCAACTATTGGAAGCAAGAATTTGGAGTATTGTATATGGTGATTGCAAAAACAGGTTTACTTTTAATAATAAAACTAGAGTTTACTTTCTCTTCTTTTCAAGTGGTATTGCTAATTTAGAGTATTGAGGTCCGTATGATATTTTAAAAAGTGTCAAATAAATTGATATATTTATTTCAGTTGTGCCATCAATGATTGTAGAACTATAAGCAAGCCATTTAACCTCCTGTGACTAAGTTTCCACATGTATAAAAAGCTATAAATGTTACTACTTTTCAGGACTGTTTTAATGATTAAATAGACTAAGGTTTGTAATCACTTAACACAGCTTTCCCATTCCTTACAACAAACAAATGAAAAAAAACGAAGAAAAAAATACCTCAGTAATTCCTAGGGTTGTTGGAGCAACTGACCTTATGTCTGTTGCTAACCTTAAGTTTAAGCAAATCTTAAATGCCCAAAGACATCCCTTGGGATTTTTGTTCTCAATAATGTTTTAAACATTTCTAGGGCAGTGTGGTAGTCAGAAATATGTATAAGTATTTAAACGTGGAGAGGGATTTCACTCTCTACTTTTTATAGTCCTACGGGGCTTCCCAAAAGAGTTCTTTTCCTTTTAATTCTATGTTGAATTAAACAGCCTTTTTTTTTTTTTTGCTTTTTGTTTTCATTCATTTCTTTTTCTAATATCAACACCATAATTATCCCTTCAAGAAATGTCAGTCTACTCCTTTCATTACATGCTATTTGAGGAGAGGGGGCTCATCTTGCTCTTAGCCTGAAAGAGGTGATTTGAGTGGGGCTAAGGGGTGACACCCAGGGATGAACCTATGAACCAAGCCTGCCCAGAGTCTATGAGACTCATTTTGCACTTCTCTTAGAGCTGTTAGGAAGAAACACACTCTTTCTACTGAGTTTCTGAGAGAATAAGATGTAAAATATAACCTTAGAGCTGCTGGCAGCTGTCTTACCACCACCAGTGGAGACCCCGCCTGACAGTAGGAATGACAGAGGAAATCACAGTTACAAGATAGATAAAGATTGAGTACTGAGGATATCATTTGATCTCCTGTGGATCCATCTGTGTCTGAAACCAGAACATGACCAACATTTTCAGTTACCAGGGCCAAGAAATTATCATTTTTCCCTTAAACTAGTAAAATGGGTACTCTGTCACTTGCCACTAAACAATACAAAGCTGGTTATTCTCTGAATGTCCAAGTGTCAGAACTGCCAAATGTGTTTGAAATGCTCAGCACCATTGGCAACACACATTCCAAGCCTTTTAGACTGCTCAGCCATGCTCTTCATGCCTGTCTCAACTGAGTGCTTGCTCTTAAGAGCTAATCAGTGACCTGCTTTGCCCAACTTCCGGTCTTGCCACTGTGTCATTCCCTCAAGAATCTGAATATAGTATCTGAGCTCTTTAAAACAGAATGGCAAGACTGTTTTGCATAAACACACATGACTTCCTCGAACTCATTCCCGAATGAGTTCTCTCCATCAGTGCATAGAGATGCCCATGGCATATGGCTCCAACTACACTACTGCATTCACTCCCTACAGAGATTCTCTGGGTCAGCTCTGGAGACAGTAATTACTCCTTACATGGAAGTAGCTGTTTATCACTCAGGGGCTTTTATAATTGATGTTTTTCATACCAGCATTTCTTTCTTTTTTGAGATGCCTCAGAGAGCTGAAGGCTAGTTTCTTTAGGGTGCACTTGAGTTTTTGTTTATTTATTTATTAAGCAGATATCATCTTATGATGAATTTGATTCATTATTACAAAGACCCTGAATTCACATCAAGCTCATCTCCTTGATAATGATAGATCACCTTTTGAAAAGAGTCATTGAGCATTTTGGGAAAAGGAACTATATTTAATATTCATGATTATAACATTACCTCTGAAATTGCAAAGTAGCTCTTTAATATGGGTAACACATATTAAAGATCCATATTGCAGGCAAAGCACTTCCTTTTTTGAGATTTGAAGACTCACCATTTCTTTTTGGGGGGGTAAAACACCGTATCAAGTCAAAATATTAGCACAAGGAAATGGCATTTGTTACCACCCCTTTGGAATATTACCTTTAACATTCCACTGATTTGGGCTTATAATAATCATGCAAACTGAAATTACCAGAGCAGCTTCGTAGTTGGTCTAATATGAGTGTAGAAGAGGAAGTTTTAAGCACATGCCCATCTGATAGAGGACCTTATTTGAAGAACATTATAGCTAAATTGGAGAGAACATAGGGCAACAGAAATGATAAATGGAATGGAAGGGATTACTGAACATATGAGAAGAGATTAAGAAAAATGGGGTTGTTTAGTCTTGAAAGAAGATGAGTCTGAGGTGAATTGATTGAGGAATTTGAAGTGGCTAAGGGCCACAATGCAATTAAGTTTGATCCATTTGAAGGTGTACCTTTAAGCAGAAATGTGTGAAAGGCGAATTAAAGGGTTCTTATTTTACAGAAAGTGTGGTGATAAGCAAAGAAAGGATTTGTAAGTACTAAGCCAAAATAAAATGGTATTATCATACTTAAGAAAATATTTGTACTGTTTAATTGAAGACACTCATAAGCAAGGGAGAAAGACAGTGGGAATAAGCATCCAAGATCTTGGTACTTTTTTAAATAAGCAAACCCACTCCTATTCATTATTTTCTACTTGAATTACATTGGAATAAAGATATTTGGCTTGAATTCTAACTTATTCACATGGCGTCTAATTTTGTTTGTTGGTTTCCTTATCTATTGGAGAGGTGTCAGAGTTAATTAATACTTGCGCTATTTTATTAAATATTAAATAAAAATAAAATTTGCAAGTATGCTATTTAAAGTATACAATATTTCTGTATGTATTCTATTTACCAAGGCCCTCTTACCAATGTTAATGTGGTCTATCACAGTTTTGGGAAAGAATACATGTTCTAGAAAACACTGTTAAAAATTCAAATAATTTGTTTGTACTCTATCTTGTTCTATAAAGGACCCGAGGTAGCAACCAAAACAATAAAACAAAATAAAATATTCAAAGCAGGTGTAATAAGAACAAAAAAAGTCAGGAGCAAAAAATGTGAGAAATAAAGCTAAATCATATATCATGTAGACTTAATATGGATAAACTATAAAATGTCCTCTTAGTTTTGTATCAGCAAAATGAAAAAACAAAACCCTGAGCAGTTACATAACATAGTAAATTTAGAACAAAAACAGACCAATTGATATGGCAAAGGACAATTATCCTTGGCATTGCAGACAAATGAGTATGTTTTCTGAGTACTCTCCTAAAGAGAACACTACTCACATAATAAACAAGATCCTCAACAACATATCTAACAATACCATCATAATACTTTCCATAGAATTATTAATTTTTAGTGCCCAACAGTGTGGATAGTTGGCATACAATCAAAGTATAATTCAGTAAGTGCAGTTTTCACGAGTGGTGAGCAAATTGGTTCAAATACCCAGTTCTTTCCTTAAAATCACAAATTATATTTTCCATTCATGAATTTATTTATTTATTTTATTAACTCACCTTGAGTATCTACTATTTAACAACATTCACTTAAATCTTTGTACATACAGAAATACAACATAGTCCCTGAATCATTTCTGCTTCTGATTTCAACCATTTCTGCTCTGGTTTTAATGGAATAGCTGGTGGTAAACGTCTTGACAGAAACAAATATAAAAGCTGGATAAATACAAATAAAAAAACAGTTATTTAAAGACATAGAGAACAATCAAAGCAATTAGGATTTAAGAGACAAGATACCAGAGACAGACACTTCTAAGAAGCTAAAAAGCTCAATTTTAAAAATCAGTTTTGTAGAGCTTGGGGATAAAAAGGAAAGTTGAACAATGAAGAAAGAGAAGTCTAGGTAAACAATCCAGGCTTTCTTGAAAGCCTGGAAGGGCTATGCCTAGAAGTAAGGGCAAATGATAAATAAACAGTCTTGACTGATTAAGGTGGTATAATCATATTCTAGCTAGTGCCCCCCCCAAAAATTAAATAAATTCTCTCTGAAAGATAACATCTTCAGAATCTTTAGAATTTCCCACATGTAATATCTGGCAGCCAGTTAAATAAATGCTCTTCAACAGATCAAAATAACCCCAAATAGAAGAAAAAAAAAAGTTTAAAATATTCATCCTGGGTGAAACAGTTGTGAGAATTACCCAATGGAGACTTTAAAATAAGTTAGATTAATGAGTTACAAATAGATGAAAAAGCAACCCATAATACTGACATGGACTTAAATATGTGAGAAGAAAATCAGATAGAAACAGAAAATAATAGATATTAAGAGTTGAATAGATTTTTTTAAAAAGAGTATTAAACGGAATGGAAGATGGAATTCAAAAATGAGAAGACAGAACAGTAGAAAATATTTAATATGAGGCATAAAAAGAAAAAAGAATGCAAAATATGAAAAAAGCATAATAGACATCTAGACTACAAGAAAGGTGTTTAACATACTTAAAACTCGAGTCCCAGAATAGGTGAGAGAAAGAAAGAGAATGGAACAAAAATATTTTTGAACAGATACTGAGAGATTATTTTTCAAAATCAATAAGACATTGAGTCACAGATTTAAAGAGTATATGAAAACCAAAACAGGAAGAATACAAACAAAACAAAACTAGTATAGCACATTATAGTAAAACTATTAAAAAAAAAAAAAAATAAACAGAAAATCTAAAAGCCAGAGAACAAGGACAGGTTTTTTTCAGAAGTGGAACTATGGAGCCAAGAAAAATAGCTAACTTTTAGAAATTATAAAACCACAAGATAATAAAATGTATTTTAAACTGAAAAAAAAATTTCCAACCTAGAATTCAGATGTTGCCAAAAACATGCTTCACAAATGAGAGTAAAGACATTACAACTACATTAATATTCTATTGTTGCCATAGCCATTTACCACAAATTTACTGAAATAGCAATTCAAATTTGTAATCTTATAATTCTACAGATCAGAAGCCCAATACCAGTCCTACTGGGCGGCAATCTTGGTATTGGCAGGCATACATTCAATTTTGGAGACTCTAGGAAAAAGAATCCCGTTCCTTGTCTTACCAGGGTTCTAGAAGCCATTCATATTTCTTCTTCCATCTTGAAAATCAGCAAGGTGGGTCAATGTTTCCTACATTGGGAACGAAACCACCCCTCTGGTTTCCTGAAGCTGTCAAGAAGACTTCACTTATAAACACTCATGCAATTAGATTGGACCATCTGGATAATCTAAACTAATTTTCTTATCTCACGGTGCATACTTTCAATCACATTTGCAGTTTCTTTTGTTATGAAAAGTAACACATCCACAGGTTCTGAGGACTAGAATGTGACCTTCTTTGGGGACCATTATTCTGCCTATTACACAGACAAAAATTTGAGAATTTGTTATCAGCAGACTGCTACTTAAAATATATACTAAAGAGAAATCTTCAGGGATTTGATTCCAAAAATGATTCTAAAAATAAACATGACAATACAATAATAAACAAAAATCATCAAAAAGAGGAAATATAGAAATAAGCATAAATGTTCAAATTGAAATAATGTCTTAAAGAGTTGGAGAATATATAGGTTCCAGTGACATGCTGGAGCAAGTTAGTGCCAACCTTTAGAAATTACAGCTACATGTTCAGTAATTCTGAAAGTTGGCTGTTAAATGCCCCATTTTAACCACTATTAAAAATTAAATTGTATAAATTATAATTACATAAATTATATTAGAAGCTAATGTAATAAATACTCAAAATCCATCACTTCCAAATTATTTTACTACATTGTATTATACCTATGGCCCTGAGGTTATTTACATCTATTATATTTGTATGATAAAAATACTACATAATGATGTACAATTGCACATCTCTCCCCAACATGCATTCAGTGATGTCCCATTGTAACTTAAAGTAGGCCACTGTGAAAATATTTACACCACTGAAATTGGCTAACACTACAACTCAGAGCTTGATTTATTGTTTTTATTGATTGTCCAGAAAACAATAAAGAAAAAGTTAGTTATGCTGGTTAACTATTATATAACTTTGCAAAGAAGTTGCTCATGTTAGTGTGTCAAACTCTGATATTTGTCTTCATTGTTTCATTTTCATAATGCTTGCTAATATAATTAAGATATGAATCCATTCACTCATTCATCAATTGCAACCATAGTTTGACTAAGAATGCAAGAGTTTAAAAAATTTAAAGTAAGCATTCTATGACAAACAATTGGCTACACAGAATTTACAATAGAGTATTATATATTTTGTTATTTTGTATACTTACTGATACTCATCCTTTATATCAGATAAAAGTATAATAAACCCCAGGAGGAGTTTAAGATGGCGACTGACAGGTCTGTCTGTAAGAGTCTCCGTGGAGGCAAGTGTTCATAAAGACTCTCTGAGTGAGTGGCTGGGCACTGGTGGGAGCGTGAAAGTCCATCTGAGGGGCATCTCGGGTGCGTGCACCCAGGTCCCCCCTCTGAGGGCAACTGCAAGTCCGCACCGCCCTGAGATTAGAGCACAGCTGGCAAGACTGTATGCAGGAGCGTCTGCTGCCTTGGGAATGTGCCTGAGAAAAGCCTGCAGAATCCAGCTGATTCATCTGGCACCTGGCCCACACCATCACCTGTCATAACAGATCAGTTGGAGCGCTGAATCTGATCAGTGGAGAGAGAGGATCAGGAAAGCCAGAGAGGAGCCCATGCCTGGTGAGGAGCCGCCCACCTCAGCCATTTTCTTTGACCCAGGATCAGGCAGAGATTTGCATTGCTCCACCCACCTCTTCACAGCCTCCAACTTGTTGCCTAAGATAATCTCATCTAACTGGGAGAGACAGAAGTCCTTCCCCCAGGCTAAATCAGACACAGATAACTCAGATATATGTGCAGACCTGTCAGGCAGCAAGCAGAATGAACCCAGATCTGACTCACTCCCCTCCCAAAGTAGACCCGCAGCAACTGACCCAAGGTATGAGTAACCCTATCTACCAGCAATGAGAGCAGGGGGAGGGGCTAGAGATCAGAGGCAAAGGGACGCTGGACATACAGCAAGGACTTCAGAATCAGTCTGATTCTTGTTTCTATTTTTTGACTTTTTAAAAATCACTTTCATTTGCTTTTTGTTTTAGCTTTTTTCTCTTTCATTAAGGTTTGGATAACGTTTTCATACTTGTTTTGCCTTTGTTATTTTACTGATTTTTTTTTCTTTCTCCTTTCTATTCTTTAGACCTTATTTGCATAGGGAAAGTCTGCATCAATAGACAAGATTTTATTGGACTATGTGTTGGTATGATTACCTGTATGCTGTAGGATTTTTTTTCTTTTCTTTTCTGTCTTTGTTTCTCTTTTCATTTGTTAGCTGATATGTCTGTCTGTTTCCCCCCTTACTCTTCTCTCTACCTTCCTCTTGACCCCCCCCCTTCCTTCTTCCATTATTTTCCTTTTTCTTACCTCATTTTTGTTCCAGGGAGCAAACCTAAACCCCCACTGCATGGACAGATTGTAAAGCAGTGGGAAGTGGGTTCCAGGGTGCCCATACACTTGTCGGTGGAGACTGGGATCTGCAGATAACTTCTGATTCACAGCTCCCCTCTCAACTAAATCTCAAAACTGCAAAAAGTACAGCCCCCAACCCACAGTCTAGCTTCAGAAGTGAACAAAGCCAGAGGATCCACATAAGGAAGAATAGAAGACTGAGCAAAAAGAAGTAAAAGCATCCCCACTATCCCTGAACAACAGAATTATAGAAGAAGAAGAAAAAAGTGTGTGTGTGGGGGGGGGGAGGATCTACACAACTGAAGAAAAACCCCAGAAAACGAATATGGGTCTCACATAGACCCCTGGGAGGTCAGACGCTGAGAAAACAGACTTCAGAATG
>CAUYQG010095172.1:0-15212 GCA_963574415.1 Tarsius wallacei
TTTTGTAGAATTCTGCTGGAAAGTCATCCGGTCGAGGGCTTTTTTTTTGTAGGTAGCTTTTGTATGACAGAGTCAATTTCCTGGGTTGTTATTGGTCTATTTAGTGTCTCAATATCTTCTTGTTTTAACCTGAGGAGGTTGTGTGATGTCAGAAAGTCTTCCATTTCATCTAGGTTATCAAGTTTGTTTTCATATAGGTGTACATAGTAATCTCTGATACTCTTTTGTATTTCTTTGGGGTCAGTTGTGATTTGATCTTTTGTATTTCTGATTGTGTTTATTTGGGCTTTTTCTCTCTTTTTCTTGGTCATTCTGGCTAGGGGCCCATCAATCTTGTTAATTATTTCAAAGAACAAGTTTAAAAATTTTTTTATTTTAAATATGTGGGGTACAATTCAGGGTTAGGTATACAAATATTCATTATTCAGGTACTCTTGTTGATGATGTATGCCTGCCTTCCCTGACAGATTTTCACAACTGCCAATCGTTTTCTTATAGTATTACAATCGATAGTTGTTTAAGGTCCGCTTATGGGTGAGAACACGTGATACTCAGTTCTTTATTTCTGTGATAGATCACTCAGTATTATGGATCCTAAGTATTATGTGTCTTCTTTTATAAGCAAAGCACTGACTACAACTAGCCCTAAGCAAAGATAATAAAAATGACATCTTTCTCCTCCAGGCATTCACAATTTACTAAGGGTGACAGAACACAAACATACATAATGCTAGCAAAGAAGTATTGAATGAAAAACAAGCCAGGGGTCAGGAACAAAATAGCCACCTAGAATTGTCCTCAGTACTCATGAGGAAGACATTTTTAACTTAAAGCTCATGAACGCACTTGGTAATGTGTAGAGCACTAAATGAAGGAGAAAGTGTGTTTCCAGTGAGATGTGTGGTTAAAATGCAGATTATCAGGCCCCACTCTCCAACTGGGGCCTGACAGTGTGCATTTTTAGCCAATTTTCCAGGATCAGTGGTTCTCAACATTTACTTGTATCAGAATCAGCTGGAGGGCTTGTTAAAACAAAGATTGCTAGGCCCCAGCACAATTTCTGATTCAAAGGTCTAGGATGAAGCCTGAGAATCTGCATTTTAAATAAACATTCCCAACTGCTGCTGTTTCTGCTGATCCAGGGTCTACACTTTGAGAAACACCACCCGGAGTGATTCTTCTAACCAGAAACATTTGAAAGCTACTCACCTAGGTAATTACATGCTTTAGATTGTATCACTCAAGGACAAAGATATTAAAAGACAAAAAATAGCAAAGATAAAAGAAAAATAGTAGAGGTAAAGAAAAACTTGGCAGTCTAACCAGCCTGAAAATGATATTAAATTCTCACCATCCTTGGACTTCACTGAGGAATTAAGATACACTTGGTCTCTAGAATAGTTACACTCTAATGGGAGACTTCAAACATACAACAACATGTACATGACAGAAACATAGAAATACTTCAGAGGCTTGCTACAAAAGTCTCTTACAAAGAAGTAATTTCACTAAAAAAACCCCTTGTCATTGGCTTAGTACAAGGACACCTCTTGGACTATCCTCATGTAAATGGAATTCAGTACTTCACAGAGTCTTGTCACCATGAGGCTCCAGCCCTTATACTATGCTAGCTATGGAGATAAGATCTTATTCTGGGCATCATTGCTGCTGGTTGAGGGATCCTGTGGAGATGACTAGAATGGCATTACTTATAGATATTAATTTTTAAAGATATACCATGTTAGGGCTGGAAGGAACCACAGAGAGATGTAGTCCTTTATTTTATGGATTGAGAAGAAGAAACACACATATAAAGCCCTAAACACTTGAGAAAGTTGAGTTAGAAGAGACACAAGGCTTGGCAAAAAGCTAAAGACAAGCTCAGGAAAGACTGCCTAAAGTATGTTATAATTCAATGTGTGTGTTCCACCAAAATTTATATGTTGATATTCTAACACCTAGTGCAATGATCTCAAGAAGGAGGGCCTTTGTGGGATAATTGGAATAATTGCAGGATAATGAAGGTGGATGTCTCATATATGGGATTTGTGTCCTTGTAAAAGTGACTCCAGAGGCCTGGCACAGTGCTTACTCCTGTAACGCCACCACTTTGGGAGACTGAGGTGGGAGGACTGCTGGAAGTCAGGAGTTTTGAGATCAGCCTGGGCAAAATAGTGAGAGATTCACTCTCTTCACAAAATTTAAAAATTAGCTAGGTGTGGTGGCTTGCACCTATAGCCCTAGCTACTTAGGGGGCTGAAGTGGGAGGATGGTTTGAGCCTAGGAGTTCAAGATTATAATGAGCTATAATCACACCACTGCACTCTAGCCTGGGCAATAGAGAGAAACCCTGTCTCTAAATAAATAAATAAATAAATAAATAAATAAATAAATAAATAGGACTACAGAGAGCTCTCTTGCTCTCACAGCCATGTGCGGATACAGCAAGAAGAAGGCCATTTGTAATCCAGGAAAAGGACCCTTACCAGACACCAGATTTGTCAGCACCTCTATCTTCCCAGACTCCAGAACTATGAGAAACAAGTGTTTGTTGTTTAAGTCACTCAGTCTATAGCATTTTTTAAAATAACGGCTCAAACTAAGACACAGTGGAAAATGGAAAAAAAAAAAAGGAAGGAGTAGACCCCTGCTTGGTGGGGGGGATGGATTGTCTGATCTGAACAAAATAGGGAAGAAGAGATAAATAGAAATGAGATGAGAGAGACAGAGAGGAAGATTAACAGCAATGATGTTCTTAACACACAATCATTTCACAGAATTAAAGAAAAATAAAAAACTTAGAATTGGAAGAAAAATGGAAAATTACCTCCCACAGAGGTGACTGCTTCTCTAAACCTGACCTGTAGATGTTAAAAATCCAGATTTCCTGGTCTCTATGTATCAAGAATCTCCATTTTTCACACTCAACACATGATTTTTAGCACAGTAAATTCTGAACCACAGCTGCAGTTCATTCAATAAATATTATACAGTACTCCATTTCTCCTTACATTGCAGAAAATACATCACCTTCTTTACATTCCTTTAGATACCTCCAGGGACAGGAGGATTATTCTCTTAAGGATGAAATCATTTTGCTCTTACACATACTATCTGTGGTTAAGTGGTTCCTCATGTCTCCAGGACAGTGGGCACAGGGGTTAGAGGCAGCACAGGGGTTAGAGGCTAGAGTACCACACTGAAGAAAGGATTGTGTGGGTACCAGTCTGGGCTCCATCACCTATTGGCTGACATCCTTAGGGCACATGTCTCAGAGTTTCATCTAAGGTAGAGATAGGTCTTACCACCTAGGGATGTGTGGGGAGTTAGTTAACTAATACATGTGAGCCACTTAGAGTGGTACCTGAACCAGGGCCAGTCACACAGAAGGACTCTGTACTTGGTTTATTGTTATGCTGTCTTCATCTTGAAAATTCTTAATGATTTTTGAACAAGGAACCCTGAATTTTTGTTTTTTACTGCGTCCTAAAAACCATATTATCAGTCCTGGGAAGAACCCGATATGTCTAAATACTTATAAGCTGAGACAGTTGTTCTAATATTTTGAAAATTTTAAATTATTAATACGATTTCAAAAAACATCTTGACTCCAGAAGCTTGTGTCACATTCATAAACTGTCTTGGGTCTCTTCATCACCAAAAGCTCAGGCTTTATTTTTCTGTGGTAGGATGGTCTCACTTAGCTCCACACACCTGGAGAGGGCTTCCCTGACGTGGGCACACTCTACTGCTGCTGTTGTTTTCTGCTGTCCCTGGTGTTGCTGTTGAATCCAGTTCCTTACCATTCTGCACAGTCCTTGTAAAGACCACACTTTTGTCTAGGCCACTCCCCATTTCACTGCTTTTCACAAATAACCCCATGGTGGATCAATGATTCCAGAACACAAAGGTATGCCCAGGAAGCTTTGTCTTTAGAAGCTATCAACAATAGCCACAAGTTGTCAGCAACAGCCCTTCTCACATACTTTGAGTGCCTTGTCTTAAACTCAACTTACCAGTCTAGACCCTCTTTCTCTGCATGGTAATCTTATTTTTGGAGTCCAGTCTTGTTTCCATTCTCCGTTTATCCTTGCTTCAATCCTCAGGAGCCAGTTGTGGAATAATGAATCCTCTTCTCCCAGAAGTTGCTGAACTCTGTGAGAATTAACCCACCCTTTCCCCAGTAACCAGTTTTGCAAAACAGAACTGTCAATAAGAGGTAGAAACAATAGAGTAATGGAAGTTTTTATTATACCCTGATCCCAAGACAATGCTTCCCTATATTTGTTTAATCAATGTGGCTTCTGGATTAACCCTGTGAGACAGATTAGCTACTTCAACTGAGACCAAATCCTCCTCCTCATAGCTCTCACCCATTGGTTCTGGTCTGACCTCTGACTGAATTCTTATTCAACTTGAATCTACTCCAAGTACTTAGAGGCAGCATGCATGTAGGATACTCCATGTCTGCCAAGACTACAGAATGGTAAGGAGCAGAATGAGCCAATGCCCAGAGGGCTTCACCAACTGTGATGTGCCTTGGATGCAATTGTCAGAGGAAGCAAAGTCAAACCACTCAACGATCCTTAATGACCTGGAGCCCTCTCCTTGTGCTGAGTCCCAGCACTCCATTCCTCTCTCTAGGAAACATTCTTTCCCCTTCCTGGGGTGACTTCTTGCAACTCTTCCTGATTTTCTGCCATTTGCTGAACCAGTCATTGCAACTCATAAAGAGACTCCACATCTGGATGATGCATGCTCTTGCAGAAGTGTTTGCTGTCCTTTAGCTGGAGAAGGGGTTCAAGAAGAGAGCAGACTTAATTTTCATTTATTTGTCAGTATAAGCAGCTTGAAATGAGCATGACACAGAACCTGATTTCTGCCCTCTAGAGTGAGCCAGGGGATCCCAGCCCTTGCAGGGCCTTTAGGTGGCCAATGTGAATTTCAGTCTTGGGAAAGTGAGCAGAGCCCACGGGACAAAGCTGATCCCAATGGCAGATTTGAGACCCTTTCTTCTCAAGTCTGAATGAGTATCAGCCATTCACTGGAATTTACTTAAAAATAAATAAAAGCTACACACTTTCTTTTTCTATAAGTCAGATAAAGAAATGCTCTCTAGGCTTGACCCACCTTGCAGCAAAATAACTGGCTGCTGTTCTCTCGGTTAATACTTTCCTCCTTAACTGAGACATATGCTGCCCCATTCAGGAGCCTTTCCAATTTCTCTTAATCTTTTGTGCCCAGAAATGTGGATTTACTCAACCTGATCATAGCATGGAAATTCCCCTAGAACTCAAGAGATGCCACACTTAAAGCCAGACAGGCAGAGAAAGTAGACTGATAAGAGGCTGTTATTGCTCTCTTCATCACACAACCCTCATGTACTAATTAGGAGGTTTACAATCAAGAGCTACCCATTCTAAAAGGTCTCTAAGAATCATACTGATTCCAAAAATCTTTTTGTTGAGAATGAGAGGGCGAGGAGAACAAATGAACAAAAGAGTGACTGAGACATAATTTTTTACTTTTTACACTATGTTGTAAGCCAATGTGTATTTGGAAAGTGAAAGGAGCTTTGTTTTCCTTCTAAGATCATAGTTGGCACTTTTCTGAATATTTCTTCTTTTGATAGCATTACTTCTTTTCATTAAAAGTTCTTTCCAAGTGTACATTGCCCAGGACTGCCTTTAGGAAATCATCGTGTAAGATTACATTAGTAGCCTCCTTCCACCATGGCCACACATTTTGGCCCATCAGATGCAGGTTAAGGTGCAAGTCTCAAGTCAGCACACTTCTGACCACATCTGGATCTCATTTGAACTGACCCAATGTCAGCTCCCACGCATGTGCTGTATCTCCAATCAAGCCTTGATAATTTTATCTTGACTTTGCCCACAGCTCTGAATACCTCACCTTTTTTTTATCCTGCCGGGCATCTGATCCAGTCCTCCCTTTGAGCTCAGCTCAGGTAGCCTCTCAAGGTCTTCCCTACATCAGACATCAGCAAAACCCCTTGCAACTCCCTTACCCCAATCCCATGTACTCACTACTGTTCAGGGGGAGCTCTCTTCCTCCACTTGTCTGGTGGGAAACATACTCCAATGGGTCAAAACAAACTTTGACCTTGGATCACACAATTAAGCTGTAAAAATGGGACTGAAAGCTTTTAGTTAGAAAATCAAAGGGATTGTAAACATATCCCTGTTACTTTCTGAATTCCTTTCTTCCCTTTTCAACACAAGGGGCACAGTCCCTCCCACACAACTAGCATGCTAGGAAAGACCTGCTCTTGGGCCAGGTCTTGTGGGTGAAGGAGGTGTCTGGTCGACAGGAAGCGCTTGGGTGGATAACTACTCAGACTACCACTTACTTTAGGGGAGAAAGCCTCTTTTTCTCTGCCCTTGCTCACTCCCTCTTCTCATCCTTGGAGGGGTACTGTTCAAAAGGCAAAGGCCACAGTGGAGACTTCAGGCCAGGGAGATTAGAAGCTGGCTCTACAGCTCTTCTCTAATCTAGGCCTCAAGCTGAAAACGCAAGGGAGTTTTCAAGGGTTTTCCTTGATTAGCCTAGCTCATTCTCAGAGAAAAATTGTTGCAAAAGTCTGAGTTGGTTATAATGAATGCTCTCAGCTAAACACTAAGTGTGCCATGGAGGAGGCACTTTGACTTCTATGTATGCACTTAGGGAACTACCATGGCATGTAAAATGGTGGTTGCCTCCCTGGGTTCTTGTTGATAGCTCATGATGTTCCAGGCTCTGTACTCTGTGATTTTCTTATATTAATTCATGGATGAGTTGGAAATTGTTGTTATTCCCATTGTACAGATGGTGAAACTGAGGTATACCACAGTTAAGTATACCTCTTCAAATTTATTCAGTCTGTCTTACTGGCACGTCTAGAGTGTAGTAAAAGGTAAGATTCGAACTCAGCTCCGTCTGACTTCTGAGCCCTAACTGTCAATCACAGCACTATGCAAGTCTAGACTTTCATTAGGTTCATTCAACAAATTGGTATTATTCATCTCTTCTATCAAACCGTCACTGGTTAGGTGCTAGGAGCACTGGGACAGAATAAGGCACAATGCCTGCCATAAGGCTTCACAGTATAATGAGGGGACAGAAAACATGTGTGTTCTGCTATTGCCATCTTTGTATCATCTGTGGCTATCGCCCAGCTCTGCCAGTCTCAGACTTTCCAGTCTTAGCCACCTAAACCTCCTGCCCTCATCCCACTCTGGCTGTCAGTTTGGTGTCGTAGGCAGATGGGAGACAAGAAAACCTGTCTGTGGGTGCAGGGCAAGGAGAGGAAGGAGGAAATGTGCCACAAAGCCAGAATCTGTTGGACAAATGATGTGACAGCAGACACAGTAAGGGTGACAGCTGGAAAACAGCAGCTAATAGCTCCTGCCCAGGCTGTGCTCAGGGAGATGGCGTGCTGAGTGACATCATAATGGCTTGCAGAAATACTGCTCAGAGCCCACGGAGGCCATTGCGAGACACCTAGCCTAGTTCACTTCTTTGCCGCATTTATAAAGCCCCATCTCTTGGAGAGAAAATCCGTGCTGGGTTTTGCACAGTAGTACATTCAGGAGGAGGCATGCAGAGACGACCAGTTGGACCTGGTGTCTACTTAGCCATGCCTTTTGCTAATAAACACTTGGCATAAATGGCTGCCAAATATACTGGGGTTTAGGGGAAGCTCCACAGTAGCTCTTGGTCTGCACTGCTATTACTCCTCAAGATAATTATAAAGATAACACCGGTTAAAATATCTAATGTTTTATTCAATATTTCGGTGAATTTCACTTACTCCCAATTATAATTCAACAGTTTTTATATTTATAACAATTATTGCCCTTTGCAGTGAGCTTTGAAGAAAATAAATTGTTTGCCATTATTAGTCATTGCTTCTGCCAGAGGTTTCTCTTTCACTCCTCCAGAACTCTTTTGCCTTTCAATTTGTGGCTAACTAGTATTATCTTTTGGTTAACCCTTTGCTTGCTCACCCCATTAACATCCAGGCTAACTTGCCTACTGGGAGAAGAAAAAAAAAATAGCTTCAGTGACCCCTGAGACAATTATACTCATTAAAAATCAGTGGGATCCAATTACTAGCGGCAGGACTCTGCCTGAGTTTAAAATGTATTGAACACCAATCCCCAGACAAGTAACAGTAGCTGATCATCGGAATCTGACAGCTTTGTCGGTAAAGAAGACACTTTGACTCTCTTCTATTACGACACTCAAAGCCACCTCCTCCCTGTCATTATTGTCATCTTGTGTTTCTGGTGTAATTTCCTTCTATGCTAAGTGTTAAGTGCAAGGGAAGTTGCAAGGAGTAAGGATTGCCCTCACCCGAACACAGTTGTAATTATAGAAAAGGAGCCAATGCCTACAGAAATGTGTCGTTATCATTAAAAAGGAGCACAAGCTGGAAGAAACAAGTCCAAACCTGAAAACGTCTAACAGGACTTATGCAGCAGAATTCTATAACTAATTTTTTTATTGGATTCTGCTCTTGCTCTAGTAATTGAGAAATAATTGAGATCACATCTCCCCATAAGGAACTTGGCATGCAAACTGTGGTTTGTGACTTTATTATGATCACTAACTCAACTATTTGGTTAACAATTGATTAAATAGGTATGTTATCTATAAAAGCCTAGACTATCAGAACTTGAGACTATTATTGATATTGGTAACCACTTGATACTTTGTAATACCTAAGATACTTTTGTTATAATTGAAATGTAGCACAAACTTCAAGAAAATGAAATTTAATATAAAAGGTACTTTTTAAGGAACCACCTTTCTGAGTAAATGTAGGATTATCATTCAGACTTACCTGCCCCCCGCCAATACTTCTATGTGTTGATATCTGTTCATCAGTTTTGGGTGTTGGCTTTTTATGTTGACATCTGGCATCACAGATCAATGAGGTATGTATTTTCACTGTGGGTATGTTTCTTGCCAACTCTCAATTCAACAGAGCAAATTTCAGATTTTAATTGCTATAAATGTGTTTTACTTACCTTATGAGTAATATATATATGTATATATATATAAAATATCATTTCATATATTCATATTTTGCTTAAGATCTATAGAAGTAGATGGAAAAAATCCTTCCTGTTGATTAGCAGTAAAGAATGAGCCAAATGGAAAGCCTATGAACACATCCTTGATTTCTGAGTTGAGCAACTGGATGGAAAGAACTTGGAGAAAAGATATATCTGGGTAAAGAAAAAATCAGGAGTTTCAGTGTATTTTTATTCATCTTGGGTACCTATATAACATCTGTACAGATGTCAAATATGCAATTGGGCATATACATCTAGAAGCTCAGTTGGATAATGTTCATCTGCAGATAAATATTTGGGAATCGCACACATTACAGCCATGAGACATGACCAATTTACCTGGGAATAGATCTCATATAAGAAATAACTGATGACTCTGGACCAGGTTACAGGGCACTGCAATATTAAAAGATTGAACCAAAGACAAGAGGTAAGCAAAGTAGCCGGTGAGAAAGGAGGAAATCTAGAATAGTATGTGTTATTCTATAATCCCAGAGAAGTGAGTATTTAAAAATAACAAAGTAGTCTACTTGCCAGAGACTACAAAATATAGACTAAGAAGTGACTTTTGAATTTTATGATATGAGAGTTCTTGGTGTCACTGAAATGATTGTAAGAGGTTTTATTAGAATGGGTTACAAGGCAGTAGGGTAGAGACCAGGAAACCTCTTCTGTGACTGGAGAAAGAGACATGGGCTGCAGCTATAGAAGATCTGAAGTCAAAACTTTGTTTATTTCATATTGCATTGGTTTGTTTTAAGGTAGGAGGTAGTAGAGCACATTTGTTTGCTTATGGGATGTGCCGGGGGAAAAACAAATTAATGCTGCTGAAGATAGTAACTAACTACAAATTTCTTGAGACAGGATGCATAGTTGTGATCACAAGTAGAGAATTCCTAACACTAGCTGATTGTGCAAATCATGAATTCATAGGATCTTAAGATGTTTGAGACAAAAAGTGGTCATCTAGTATAATCATTCATTTGCTGATTCATTACTTGAAGTAATGGATTGTAGATATCTTCCATACAGCAAGTATGATTGAAGTAAAACCCATGCCCTTAATACATAAGGATATCCTCTCTTTTATACATTAGAAAAATGTGATTCAGACAATGGAGTAACTCACATGAAGTCATACCTTTTGGTTAGCCAGAGCTGGAGAGAAAACTCATGCCTCTCTACCTCGTCCATTGTTCTTTGAAGTTTGTCATTCAGCCACTGACCTCAGACCCTCATATCCTCATTTATTACATGAATATAAAAGGCAATGAGAATTCACTGAGCAAATTCTACTTTGAGGTTACAAAAATAAATAAATAAATAAATAAATAAATAAATAAATAAAATGCTCACGAACACACATTCTCATGGGAGAGACACTACACACACATCGAATAATTTTTATGGAGATTGAATGACAAATAGCATGTGATATCTCTTGAGAACAAGACTTTGCTGTATAAATATAAATACTATGTTACATTTATATGGACATAGGACTTCAAGCTAAATGGTTGAAATTCAACAGAGTTCATCCTGGTTTTCCTAAAACCCAAAGAGAAAAATTAAAACATTCTTATTATTAATATTTATAAAATAGGTATAAATGTAATAACTTGAAAGGTAAAGTTGCTGAACAAAAGCAGCAGGTGAAATGTTTAAAAATTCTAGCATATATAATAAGTTCAAGTTGCTTTGGTTGGAAAATGTGTTCATATTTGAAGAGTCACAATTCAGACTGTTGAGGTTCTTTTTTGAATTGCTTGATTCTTTGAGAAGCAGATAACTGTCTAACTTGCCCCTAGCATTAAATGAATCAGATATGCTTGTATGACTGATATACTCATTAGTCTACTGAATCCAGTCACAGATACTCCCCCAATCACAAGAATGGCTGATATCCAGACCTCATGCATGTATACAACTAGCTTGATCTTCAGCCCACCCACCTGCAGCTTCATATGCTTAGCTATTCAATCCAGAAATAAATTCTCTCCGTGTTTTTCAAATTCTGCTAACTTCTTTAGTTTTCTGCTGAAGAATTAATCTGGGTGACCCTCCTGAGCCCAGAACAACCACAGAACTATGAAAGACAAAAATAAATTGTTGTTTTAAGCTACATAGTTTTGGAGGTGGTTCTCGATGGGTGATGATTTTGCTCCCCTGGGGCGTTTGGAAATACAGGGAGACATTTTTGTCTATTATAACAGGTGGGATAAGCGGTACGGTTCTCTTGTGTGTAGAGGCCAACAATACTGCTAAATATCCTGTAATGCACAAGACAGCCTCTCACAACACAGAATTATTGGGCCCCAAATGTTAATAGTACCAAGGTTGAGAAACTCTATAATTAATTATCACAACCATTTCCTTTCAAACTTATGCTGTAACTAAATTTAAAGGATTCACTTATCAGATTTTAAATAACCCACGGACACTCCTGCCTGTTTCTTTGTCACAGTCTAACTCATCCTCATTGGAAGTATGCAAGATATTTGTTAAAATGCAGATTCCCAAGTCCTGCCTAAGATTTATTGACTCATACTCACTAGAGTTACAACATAGAATTTGCACTCCTAATAATACTTTTGTACTGAATATTGAAATGTAAAATTTCCTTACCTATGTTCTATTCTGAAAATCCTGTTTTCTCTCTACCCGAAACTTGTAAAGCCCTACTCAAATCTCTCATTCACAGGAGACTTCCCTGACATCTCTCTTCTCCGGTTGTAGTAAAATACTAACATATTACATGCTGCTAATTTCTTTTCTGGCCTTTAGCTACATTTTTAGGTCTATTAATCTGGTACGGTTGTAAACTCCTCAAGGTCAAATACCAAATTGCATATTATTTTCACACTATCCAAAGGCCAAGCTCAGTGTCTATTATGAAGTGGGAGGAGGTTGACAATATCCAATTCTTATTTTCATGGAACAATGCTGCAATTTTCAAATGGAAAATGTCTTGCTGATGTTAATCACACATGATCTCTCAAATCAGGTAGACTCAGCAAGGATAAATCAGAAAAGGCAGCTGGCTCACTAACGGCTCAGATGAGAATTCCTTACTTCAGTCCTTGAACTCTGATCCATTAGCCAACCAATCTTTTCACACAAAAATCATGTGAGCTGCTAGGCCAATCAAACAAGTCCCAGAAGACAACATTCTCCCAATAGAAGGAAAATTATGAGAAAACCATAAAGATGGGAAACTCCAGAATGGCTAGTTCAATTGAGTTAGAGTTTTGTGAGGAAAATTGTGGCAGCCAAAGTTATGGAGAGGTGGACTGCAGCTATGCTGTAAAAAGTCATGCATACCAGATCAAGGATGGAAGCTGTACAATCCATCAAAGGTTTCTAAAGTGGTGATGTGGCCTCAACTGAGCTTGAGAAGAATTAATATGCCATCCATGTGTGGAATGAATTGTAGTCAGGCAAATCTGACAGTCCAAGACACATGTAAAAAGCTACTAGAAGGGGTGACATTAGCAAAAATGGCATGGTAAAGACCCTCAATCATTCTCTCTCCAATGAAAGCAATATAAACCATACAAAAATAGACAGAATCAACCTTTTCAGAACTCCAAAAACTAACCAGAGGCTTATAACACTCGTGGAGGCTTTGGAACAAGTTTTATTTATTTATTACTTCTGTCAAGCAAGTCAAAACATAGTTGTTGTTGTTGTTGTTTTTAATTTTAAAGATGTGGAGTATAATTCAGGGTTAGGTACATAAGTGCTCATTGTACAGGTGAAATTTGGGCCTCCCTTCATCTGGTTTGGGATCAGGTACACTTATTAGTGGTATGTACTCTCACCTTCCCTGGCAGTGATCTACCACTGCCAATCCTTTTCATGATAAATGTTCAAGGTCTGCTTATGAGTGAGAAGATGTGTTACTCAGTTCTTTGTTTCTGTGATAGATCACTGAATATGATGGATTCTAAATCCATCCAAGTTACTGCAAAGTACATAATTTTGTCCTTCTTTTTTTTTTGAGTTGGAGTCTCACTCTGTCGCCCAGACTGGAGGGCAGTGGCCGCTCCCGGCCACCGCAACCTCAACCTGCTGGACTCCGGCAATCCTTCCGCCTCAGCCTTCCGAGTAGCTGGAACTACAGGTGCGCGCTACCACGCCCGGCTGATTTTTGATTTATTGTAGAGATGAGGTCTCTCCAAGTTGCCCAGGAGGGTCTCAAACCTGCAGGCTCAGGCAATCCACTCACCTCCGCCTCCCAAAGCGCGGGATTGCAGGCTGAGCCACCGAGCCCGGCTCGTCCTTCTTTATTGTTGTGTAATATTCCATTGGGTATCACGTATTTTTTATTCAGTATGCTTTTGATGGGCAGCATGGTTGGTTTCATGTTTGCTATTGTGAATAATGCTGAAATAAACATGCATGTATCTTTTTTATAGAATGATTTGAGTTTTCCAGGTATATTCCCAGAAGGGGAATTGCTGGGTCATATTGAAGGTCGATTTTTAGATCTTTCAGAAATTGCCATACTGTTTTCCACAGAGTTTGTACTAGTTTACACTCCCACCAACAATGGAGAAGTGTACCCTTTTCTTTATATCCTCTCCAACATCTGTTGTTTTTTGAGTCATTAATGATGGCCATCCTGACTAGAGTTAGGTGGTATCTCAGTGTGGTTTCAATTTGCGTTTCTTTGATGACTTGAAAGGTTGAGCATTTTTTAATGTATCTGTTGGCTGCTCATATGTCTTCTTCTGAGAAGTGTCTATTCATATATTTTGCCCACTTTTTAATAGGGCTGTTTGCTTTTTTCCTTTCGGCATGTTTGTATTCCTTATGGATCCCAGATATTAGGCCTTTGTCAAATATATAGTTGGAAAATATTTTTTCTCATTCTGTGGGCTGTCTTCCCACTCTCTTAATAGTTTCATTTACTTTGCAGAAGTGTTTGTTCGATGAGGTCCCACTTGTCTACCTTATCTCTTATGGCATAGGCTTTTAGGACTTTGATCAGGAATTGGTTGGCTATTTTAATTTCTGTAAGGAAGTCTCCTCTGTTTTCTAAGATTCATATAGTCTGAGGTCTTATGTTTTGGTATTTTATTCCTTTAGAGTTGATTATTGTGTATGGTGATAGGTAGAGGTCCTGTTTCATTCTTCTCTATGTGGTCAGCCAGTTTTCCTAGCACCATTTACTGAATAGGTTTTCCTCTCCCCAGCGGTTGTTGGTGCACTAAACAGCATGATGCTAAACAACTCCTCGATCAACACAGAAATAATCAAAGCAGCAATTAAAAGTTTCCTGGAAACAAATGGAAACAAAGACACATCTTACCAAAACCTCTGGGATGCCATGACATCAGTACTAAGAGGGGGATTTATAACTCTACACAAAAACACCAGGAAATAGAAAGATCATAAGTTAACAACCTGCAAATCACTTAAGGAAGTTGGAAAGACAAAACCACCAATACCCTAACTTCAGCAGAAGAACCCATATCACCGAAGTAAAAACCCAAATATGGTACATAGAAGACAAAAATACCAGACTGGGTGCAGTGACTCAAGTCTGTAATCCCAGTATTTTGGGAGGCCAAGGTGAAGGGATTGCCTGAGTCCACAGGTTTGAGACCGAACTGGGAAACTTGGTGAGTCCTCATGTCTACAATAAATAAAAAAATTAGCCGGATGTGGTAGCGTGTGCCTGCAGTTCTGGCTACTTAGATAACTGAGGCAGAAGGATCGCCTGAGCCCAGCAGGTCAATGCTGGAGTGGCTGTGAGCATGTTGCTGCACTCCAGCCTGGACAACAGAGTGAGACTCCAACTCAAAAAAAAAAAAAAAAGACAAAAATATAATAGATAAAAATTAACGAAACAAAAAGCTGGTTATTTGAAAGGATAAACAAGATTGATAGATACCTAGCCAAATTGACCAAGAAAAAGAAAGAAAAAGTTCAAATAAACACAGTCAGAAATGCAAAAGATCAAGTCACACTGACCTTGAAGGTATACAAAAGATTATCAGAGATTACTATGCACATCTGTATGGAAACAAACTCAAAAACCTAAATCAAATGGAGGACTTTCTGACATCATACACCTCCCAGGTTTGAAACAAGAAGAAATTGAGGCCCTAAATAGATCAAAAACAA